>CAUYUJ010019270.1:0-27830 GCA_963575745.1 Prorocentrum cordatum
TCCTCCTTCTCCTTCTCCTCCTCCTTCTCGTTCTCCTCCTCCTCCTCCTCCTCCTCCTCCTCCTGACCTCCTCTTCCTCCTCCTCATCCTCTTCCTGACCTCCTCCTCCTTCTCCTCCGAGGAAGCACGGTCAGAGCCTCCCAGGGGCGCCAGAAAACGCGGCGAAGGCGAGGCGGAGGTGGGAAGGAAGGAGGAGAGACGGCCACCACAGAGGATCGGAGGGGGACCGGCTGCACGCCACAAGAGCGATCCTGGGCACGAGTGACCGCTGGCGCGCGGTGTTCCGACCGTTGCGCAGGCGATGCGATAGCAGCGGCCTGCATGATTGGACGAGGTCCTCCCCGCGCCACCCGAAAGCCATGCACTAAATTCCCCCCGCCCAACGGTCGGGGAGACGTAAGACTCGGGTTGGCCTGAAGGGCGCCAACACAAAAATGACGAGACCCAATCTGAAATTTGACGCGGGCTCCCGCTGCAGACATCCCACGAAAACGGGACCGTCAAAATCCAGGGCGCGCTCGTCAAAAAAAATCGGCAAACCCGAGTTCCGGCTCACTCGAGTCTTACGTCTCCCCGAAAAGGGCCAGAAGCGTGCTAAGATCTCTGGCACCTGGTTAACACAATTTCTACTTCGCGCGCGCGGAGCGGCCTCGGGGGCCCGCGGATGAAAAAGTACCCCAGCAAGGTCCCGGGAGAAACCACCAGAGCACTCCAGGGGAGGGCCATTTTTCGACACCGCTCACGAGGATCGTGGCCTCCGAGGGGGGAGCCGCAATCGACTACCCCCCCTCCCGCCCCGAGAGGCCCCCCAAACCCCCCCAAGAGGCCCTGGGGGCCCCCAAGACGCCGCCAGGGAGCCCCAAGAGACTCCCAAGAGGTCCCCAAGAGGCCCCCAAGCAAGAGGCCCTAAAGAGGGCTCCAGGGCCGGCAGAATGAGCGAAGCGATTAAATAAAGGTCGCTCTGGCAAAGGGTCACTCTCGGGCCTAACCGAGAGGAGAGGGAGGACAGAGGCAGGGAGTCGCCGGCGTTCCAGGATCCACCTGCCGGCCCTGTCAAGTGGCTGCCCCCCGCGCCCCTCCCCCTATGACAGTAAGCCCCAGGTAGGGTTTCACGCGAGGCAGGAAGCCCTGCTGCAGCTCATAGCGCTGAAGCATCCCCGCGGCACAGGCCGCATGGAGAAGAGCACTCGTCCCCACGGTCATCATCCCACCAAAGGCTTCCGTCCCCTTGCACTGCTTCCTCCCAACTGCTCCGCGCACGCTCACAAGTAGGAGAGGCCACATGCCCTTAATGCTTCAACGCAATACACTGTACTCTGCATTTGCTGCTCCCGGAAGGGAGGGCGGGAGGGTGAGGGAGACGGGGGATGAAGGACGAGTGCAGACAGGAGAGGCAGAGAGGCAGGAGGGAGAGGGGATGGAGAAGAGAGAGAGGCAGGAGGAAAGAGGAGGGATGACAGGAGAAGAAGGAAAGATGAGGGAAGCAGGAGGAGAGGAGGAGGGAGGGGGAAGGGTGAGGGGAGGAGGCCAGGAGGAGGAGGAGGAGGAGGAGGAGGAGGAGGAGGAGGAGGAGGATGGGGGAGGCATGAATGAATGAATCAATGAATGAATGAATGAATGAATGAATGAGTAAAAGCACTTCATGGTCCAATGTGTCTCTGCTGATCTACTGTGCTCTGCAGCGTGCGCTGGATGGGGGAGGGGGAGGAGAAGGAGGAGGAGGAGGAATGAGCGAGGACGGCGGTCGTCCCTGGCGTCTAGAGATGTCATGAGGGACCGCACCGGGTGGCACCGGGTCACCTCCGAGAAAGGCAGTGGCGCCCTTCATGTGCCCGCGTACTGTGCCGAAGCTCCTTCGCGACTGCGCGACCCAAGGCAGCCTGCGCCACGGCCAGACAATCCGAGCACCAAATTGGAACGCGCAACGTTCGTGCATCCTGAGAGAACGAATGCGAATCATACCGAGGCATCGGTCGTGGGCCATCCGATGATGCAAGATCCCCACATCAAATCTGGGCCTAGAGGCATGGAACAAGCTGCGTAGACGCAGAAACAGAGTACAGTTGAGGAGAAGCAGACGGACGGACGGACGGAGGACAAGGGGTGGGATGGAAAGAGAGATGAACGAAGAAACGCGAATAACATCATGACAACAATCTACCTGTCCTGTCCGAATCCTCGGCCCGTCAAGCTGTCAGCCCCGCCAACGATGGCCAAGCCAGTCTTGCCCCAGCGGCGAGACCCATGACGAATAACCCGCTTGAGCTCCTCCCATGGGATACGCATCGCGAGAAGCGCTTACACAGAGATAGGATGGGAGACGGACTCACGGACCGGCGTGGACATGGGCAGGCATATTCGTCAAGGAAAGTGCGCGTGGGTGCTGCCCAGGCTACGGTCCCAATTCGATCAAAGGTAGTCCCAGACAGCTTATGTAAAAACAGGCGGCAAGACGCAGAGGCCGACACGCCACGAGGGAGTGCGCGAGAGAGGCATGCGAAAGTGAGGCAAGCATGCAACGACAGGGAGGCAGACGGAAGCGACCAAGGGTGAACTCGATTCTACACGGCGGGGTGGTGGGACTGGCAAGCCCGAGGGACTCACGCTGAGACTGGCGCGCGCGGCGACACGACCAACCGCAGGTCTTGGAGGGTGCGGCCCCATGGCGCTCCGCACGCGCAGCGGCCGAACATATGAGCATCGAACAATGTCCCATGTGGACCTTTCCGAGGGGCTTCGGACACTGCCTGGCTCAAGCGCGAGGGGCCTCCAAGTGCCGTCCGGGAGCGGCTGAGAGAAGCGGCTGTTGCAAACGGCGTGATCTTCAACAACATACATTGTGAGCGCTCCCGCTTGTCTACAACATGATACCCCTTGGGCTCATTGCGAGCGAACTGTTATTTACCTAGGACGGGGCGCGGGGTGCTCCCGCTCTGAAATCCCGTGCGTTTTGTGAGGCGCGGGGCCCACCTGCCGCCACGATCCCATTACCTGTGTACTTTGCATGGCCTGGGGCCCACCTGCCACAGGACCCCGTGCTTTTGTCGGGCCACGGGGCCCGCCCGCCATGGAATCCAATGCCTCTTGTGGGTCACCGCGTCCGGCTGCCATGCAATCTCGAGCTTCGGTTGGTGACAGGGCCAAGGCCCATCTGGGCGCCCATGCCAACAGCCCGACGTATTCGGAAGAATTCTTTGAAGGCCTGGGTTGGTGTCTGAGGCGAGTTCCTCGGGAACCCCACATTCCGGCAGGAGTTCTTAGGTTCGGAATGCTAAGGGGTCCTACGGACTCCGAATTCTGGTCTCCTGAATCCTGAGGGCTCCATGATGCGCGAGCTCCACGCTGGAATCCTTCTTGAGAGCTCCTGAAGAATCCTACCGCAGTTTCGTGTTCTGTCGACCCCGGCGTTGGTTCCTGACACCGTGGGGATCATTCAACCTTGAACGATCGGCCGTTTCTGAAACGTTAAATCGTTCAAGATCGACCGATTCTGAATCGCCGGCGGCGTTCAAAGTTGACCGCCTGCGACGGGGTCGCCGCTTGTCGACACAACGCGAACCTACCGTAAGGAGGTCTGGGTCTTGGCCTCGGTGAGTACCGGCTGAGGAGAGCCGGCTTGGGCAAGTCGAGGGCCCCGCCCGATCCAATTCTCCCCTGAGGTCCGACGTCACCTACGCATTGTAACGGCGTAAACAACAACTCGGCCGGATGCCTGAACCCCGTCGTTCTGTTGCATTTTTCGAGCCGGATCGATCAGTGATGTTCCCGGACCCGAGACAGGGCAACATCGCCCGTTGCGAAAAACTACACAGCCAGGATCTCAGACCTCAGCGTCTCTCTCCATTTCTTTCTCGCACCCTCTCTCATATTGCACACGAGTCAGTGTCGTACTGATTGCACGGTTGGATCGGCGCGTGATTTCGCCCGGCGGAGTAGAAGGCGCCCGGCCGTGCGTGGCCTGATTCCCAGAGATCTGGCGCACGAGTGCGCCGATCGCAAGCGGGAGCGCACGAGTACACATACGGTGATCTTGCTGTGACAAAAGAAAAGGAGGAGGAGGAGGAGGAGGCGGAGGAGGAGGAGGAGGAGGAGGAGGAGGAGGGAGGAGGAGGAGGAGGGGAGGAGGATAGAGAGAGAGGAGGAGAGGAGGAGGAGGAGGAGGATGAAGGAAGAGAGGAGGTGGGAGGATGAGGAGGGATGGAGGGAGGAGGAGGAGAAGGGAAGAGGAGGAGGAGGAGGAGGAGGAGGAGGAGGAGGAGGAGGAGGAGGAGATGATAAACATCGTCCTGTAAGAAAATCTTTGGGCAAGCTGGTCATCGAGCTTTTTGGGCTCCCAGAGCTGCACCAAGGGCTTCTAGGCGGGTCCCCAGGGCCGCTCGAGGGGTACAGTCGGGGCGCTGACCCAAGGAACCCTAAGTAAGGGACGAGGCACCTTTCTTCCAGAAGGTAGACTTCGATTTCCACATGATAAGGAACACGGAGCCCCTCCCCAACGGAAGAATTCCGTATTTCAGCGCCCCGACTGTAAGAAACTTTCGTGGGGCACCTGCTGACAGGCAGCCTCTTCATTGGTGTGTTTAGTGTTGGCCAGACAGCGAAGGCAACATTACGCTCTCCGCTGCGCGAACAGGTTCCGACGACGTGCCGAGGGAAACGACGTGTCGCACCTCAGCTACAGGGCAACTTGGAGGAATAATCGAGGCTCTGAAGCGAAAGTTGCACTCCGTTTTCGCTCATGCATGGTTCGCCTCCCAATGAAATTTTTGGCGATTGAGAACATGCGCAGCCCCCGAGCTGATCGTAACCTTGAAAATGACTCTTGGCGCGGGCAACATGTGTGAACCGCGCCCACACTTAAGCGCACATGTCGCGGCACCACTGCGCGCCGCCGCAGCCAGATCATAGTTTCGATCCCTCGCGCGCACATTGTACGCCGCGTCCCGTCCCCGCCGCTCATTCTGACACGTCGACGACAGAACGCCAACGCCAGAAAGAAACACGCAACCTCGGAGCGACCCGCTTGGGGCCCCCAGCGAGAAGAAAACGACCGGAAGTGGGAGCATGCACTCACGCATGAAGCCAACATGAGGGCAGGGGTGTGAGGAAGACGGGTGGGAATTGGCCAGGTCGAGCGCGCCAGCGGGCTCCGCCCATTCCCCTCCCCAGACCCCCTCCCTCCCACAGCACGAGGATCGATGGTGACACGGCTTGATCTTGGGATCGGAGCGCGCTCCCACCCAACGAGCCGAAGGCGCTCGCGCGGTCTCCCGCTTCCGACGACCTCACGGGAGAAAACAAAGACGCGGGCCGCGCACGGGCGGGAGCGGAACGCCAGAAATCCCCTGCGCGACGAGGTGGCGAGAGCATCCGCGAACCTACGCCGTGCGGCCAGAGTTCCAGCGGGCGCGGCGAAGACGAGTCCGACGCCGCGTCGACACAGCACTGCCGCCTTCACAGCCTGGCGCACCAACTGCGCGATGCTTGCGCGAGGACAGGGTTTCGCCCACTGTCGCGCGGCCCCAATACCGCCGCCACTGCCATGTGCTTCGACGAGCGAAGCATGAGCCGCGCCCGCGCGGGAGCGGTGCCGCCAGGCGAAATGCGCACGGCGCGTCGGCGAGGGCGACAAGCTGCCTGCTCGCGCGCGCGGCCCCTGCCCCCGCAACGGCTTGACGAGCGAAGCATACGCGCCGCGCCGAGGCGGGAACGCCACTTTCAGGCAAAATCTGTGACATCTTCGCCCGCGTGCGCGCGCCTTGACGAACTGGCGAGCCAACAGTGCGCGCAGTGCCCAAGTGGGAGCTCAATCCTTAGGAACATGAGCTCGGCGCACAGGCAAAAGCGGCACTTTGCCCATCCGCGCGGCATGGGCGCCTTGTCACATTCTTGCCACGCATTTTGCAACGTCGACGCCACCACGTCCAGGTTGAAAGGGAAAACGTTCAATTTGAATAAGGACCCCTACTGGCCGGCCAGGTGGTAGTGCCTGGGTAGATGTACTAAACTTGGGGGAGTTTCTGTAGAACTCACGTCATTCTGACTCCTGGCGCAGAATCCCGCACAGGCGCCCTCGCTCGGGGAGTCCTCGCAACATCGAACCAAAGGGAGCGGCCCAGAGAAGTCCCTGCGCATTCCTCATCTCTACATACAGAAACCGGCAATCAACCACAGAGCGGCCGGCTAGCAATAAATAGAGAAGAGGAGCACGAAACAAGCATATGCGCATCTGTATGAGCACAGCCCTGAGCAACGCATGCGATAGGGGTATCATTTACGCTACACCCCTGCTTAAAGCTAAGACGATGTTGGAGCTGAGAAAGTGGACTTCGCTCCGAGCGCGTTCTTAAACAGTAGTCCAGGCACAGAGACTCGAAATACTTGCGCACCAAAATATAAGAAAGCGCCCAGGGTCCAGTCCAGATTCAGGGTTTTCCTTAAAACGAAGTCTGGAGCCCATGCACTTTAAACAGTGCTTATGGATGTGTAAGACCCAGATTCCCCCTCAAAAAAACGAGGTTGCGGCCGAAGGGGTGGGCAGGACCGGGCTCGCCTTGGACCCTGGACCCCGCTGCCGCGTCTGGGCCTCGCCTCCTGGGGCCACCCGAGCCCCCGCGCCACAACAAGGGGTTGACTCCCCCCCTCCTCCTCACCATTCCCCTGCTGTCCTCATCCTCCTGCTGCGCAACGCCATCAGACGGCGATCCCTGACCCGCAGTCGCGCGCTCGCTAGCATCCCAAGGGCGCCCGCCGTTGCGCGGCCGCGGGACGCACCCACGCCCAGGTGCGTCGTTTCTTGTGCTCCGAACATGGGAAGGAAGAAGAGTGGGAGCCCCATCCGTCCTCTCCTACATCCCGAAACACAGCATGGAGGAAGGCAGAAGGGGTGGATATCGGGCCCTGGTTAAACCACAGCGCATTGAACGCCAATACCCTCCTCCTCCTCTTCCTCCTCCTCCTCCTCCTCCTCCTCCTCCTCCTCCTCCTCCTCCCCCTCTCCTTCCACCTCTTCGCACGAAGCGGCTGGCCTCCTCCTCCTGCTCCTGTGGTCGTCCACGCGCACGGAATCTCCGGCGAGCAACCGCAACAGCAGCGACCATAGCCCACAACGCGGATGGTACGAATTTTACTGGGCGGCTGCCTCGAATCTACCCGAGGGCTGGACTTCTGACACGCGCCCGCACATGAGCCTGCCTCGTGCTCCTCGCACCAGGTGTGCCACATCACATGATTCGACCGCTGGCGAAGCGAAGCGAGAATCGGCAGCTGACTGCGCGCGGCCATGGATCGGGTGTTGCCAGAAATGTTCCTGGCCCAAGGCGACCCCCGTTTTTTCCACCATTTTGATGCCCCTGGGGCACTCTGGGCCTTGTGAGGGGTGGTCTGGCGGCCATCTTAGGGGAAACATCTGCGTAATTTCTCGGAGGTCTGCGCGGATTTCTTAGATTGGCGCTGGACTCCCCTCCCTGACTCGGCGCCAGAGGCGCCGCTCCAAGAGATCCGCGAGGACCTCCGAGAAATAATGCGTATGCCTTCTTTTGTTATTCGACCTGCGGGCCTCCCCAGGGCCCTTGGGACACCCTGGCAGGGACACTTTGAGCGATGACGTAGCGATGACGTAGCGACCTTATGCCGCGGTTTACGCGGGCCGCCAACGCGGTACGCCACCTTGGAGCCGCGGGCGCTTGCGCGTGGCCTTACGCGGGAAACTCACGCGCGAATGCCGGCGGAATCGACCCCGTTTCCTGTCGTCACTCGTTCGGCAACGCCCCGATGGAGCCTGGAGGAGCAGCGACCCGAGCACGCTGGGCAGCCAACGCCCCCACGGCCGACGTGCGCTGCGTGCGGGCGCCCGACTCGCCCGTCGACCGCGCACCCATCGGCTCCACGCAAGAGCGCGCCTGGGCAAGAGTTGCATTTGGTGCGCGGCTCGGCGGGGGCGCGGGGTGGCCAAGCTGGAGCGCGCAAGCCACTGTTGTCGCATCGCATCCGGCCATCTGCGGGCCTCACTGTGCCCGCACCCGAGGACCCTCCAGCGAAACGTCACTCTTACGTATAGCCGACCAGTGGAGCTTTGACCACGTCCCGCGGGCGCGGCCGGGCCCTGGTGCTCAGCGCCGACCCCCTCCAGGAAGGGTTTTTAGCAAGGTGAAGGGGGGATTCCCCCAGGCCCCCCCTCAAGTTTCTCTCTCCCGCGAATACTACTTTTCCAACATTCTTGCCCTCAATCTGGTCGGACAGCATCAGCTTGCAGTGATTACCCCCATGATCCCTAAAAGTAATTGCCGCCCGCCAGGGATTGAAACGACTGAAGGGATGCCGTCAGGGAAGAATACTGCATACCTTTACAGCACCAGGCAGAGGTGGGAGGCACGCGCCAGCGAGAGGCGCATGCCTCGACAGTCGGACAGCTCGTGCGGGTCCCTCTGTCTGATACGAGGCGGTGCGGAGTTGCAGAGAAGCTGAAGAAGCTATGCAATTATGCCATTCGCGACGGCGATGATGACGATTGAGGCGGGGGGCAGTGGCGGCTGCGGCGACCCCCAGCGCAGCCTACGCCCCCCCCCCCTGGCCAGTGCACGAGGAGGATCAACGAGCGAGGAGGATCGAGGAGGCTCGATCTGAGGGAGAGGGGGGAGGAGGAGGAAGAGCATGAGGAAGGCTGCCTCACTTGGCTTTCCCCGTGCTGACAACCTTCTTCTCCTTAGCTGCCTTCGCCGCCTGGGCCTTCTTCTTCTTGGCCAGGGTCTCCGCCGCCTTAGCCTTGAGCGCGGCAGCCTTGGCCCTCTTCTTGTCCGCCGCGGCTGCCTTTTGTGCGGCCTTCTTCTCCGCGGCGGCGGCCTTCTTGGCCTTCAGCGCGTCCTTCTTCTTCTGGGCGGCCGCCTTCTTTTTTTCCGCCTCGGCCTTCCTCTTGAGCGCCGCGGCCTCCTTGGCGGCCTTCTTCTCCTCGAGCTTCTCCGACATGGTCTTGATGCCGACTTTGGCCTTCCACTCCTCCTCTTTTCCAGTTGCAACGTATGCCTTCATTTTCTCTGCGTATCGTGCCGTGTCCAGCTCGTACGCCTCGTTGTATGGCTTCCGCTGCGCCTCCGACATGCCCTTCCAGGAGTCACTCGCCTCCTTCGTTAGGACCGTCGGCTTAGCGTCTTTGTTTTGCTCCCTCTTCTCAGCCACAAACCGCAGGAAACCTGTGAGTGGTCTCTTGGGTTTGTCTGGGTCTCGCTTGAACGCGTCCTTCTTCCCTGAAGACACGTACTGATCGTAAGCACTCCTGTACACCACCGCCTCCTTTTCGTAGGCGGCCTCGTAGGGCTTCTTGCGCTCCGCGGGCAGCGCCTTCCACTCGGCTCCCGCCGCCTTCATGAGGTCCTTCCCGGAAAGGTCGGCAGGCTTCTGCGAACGGAACTCACTCAGGAATCGCAGATACGCGCTCGTGGGCCTCTTGGGCCTGTCCGGGTCCACCCGCCTCTGCGCGGCCAGGCCCCTGCAGGCCACGAGCCAGGCCGCGTGTGGCTGGAGAGCAGGTCCGGGCGCGACGGGGGGAAGACCCAGACATGCGACGCCCTGATTGTCTCAGCGCGGCCTCCCCGGAAGCCCAGACCCTTTCCCCGGGGCCGACCTCGACGGTCCCGGGGCCGGGCGACGGCCCCCATGGTGCCGAAAACAACGCAAAGCTTGCCGTCCTGCGAGTCCCCAATCAGTGCTTGCACTAAAGGGGTCCCAGCGTGACTACCTACCAGACCACCCCAACCCAACCCGAAGACCCAAATTTGACCCGAATTTCTGGTTGGGGAGGGTACGGGTTCCATGTGTTTTTTCAACGTTCTCCGACCCCCCCCCCACTGGAAATGGAGGGCAAATTGAGGCCTTCGGGTTGGGTTGGGGTGCTCTGGTAGGTGGTGACAGCGGAAGTTGAGAGCTTTGGCGAAAGCTTCCCGCCGATTTTGGTAGCAGGCCGGGTTCCCGGCTTCCTGCAGGGGTTCCCGGTTATATAGGCTCCGGGCCGATTTCGGTGGGTTCTGGGTTCCCGGGCTCCCGGGTTCTCGGTCGATCTCCTCAGCGAAAACCATCCACTGATTGGGGTGTTTCTCTGGTGTAATTCCTCTTGAGCCTGGAACGCGCCTCCTGGACGAGCTGCACGCAGCTCGTCCCGACGCCGTCCCTTCGGCGGCGCCGATGTGGTCTGCCGAGCTCATCGTCGCCGCCTGTCGCCTCAAGAGCAAACCAAGACAGTCCCAACCAGAAATGTTCTAAGAACATTTCGTGGAAGCCACAAAAGGTTCTTAAAACATTGCTTGGTAGGGCTATAGGCACGCCAGGACGCTTTGCCACTGCTTGATTTTAACGACGCGACCATGTCTGGGGAGGAAGGGCAGCCGCCGCGTGCCACAGGGGCCCGCGCAGGCCGGCGGGCGCTGGCGGCGGAGCCCGGGCGGCGGCCGCCGCCCCGCGGCTCGCCCACCAGCTCTGGACACCTCCTTGCTGGGCACGGTTTCCACCACCGCCACAATGAGTAGTATGAGGAGGAGGAGGAGGAGGAGGAGGAGGAGGAGGAGGAGGAGGAGGAGGAGGAGGAGGAGGAGGAGGAGGAGGAGGAGGAGGAAGGAGGAGGAGGAGGTGATGATAGGAGGAGGAGGAGGAGGAGGAGGAGGAGGAGGAGGAGGAGGAGGAGGAGCCCCTCCCCCTCCAACTTATGGTGATGGTGGTGGTGGAAAACAGGCCCATCACTCCTGGCCGGCGGCCCAGGCGAGCGGCCATCTGTGCGCGCGCCGCGCCGGACGCCATCGGCCAAGCGGCGCCCCAGGGGAGAAGGGCACGCGGCGGCGAAGCCCGCGAGCCGGCGGCCTGCACCTACAAGCCTTGAGCCAAGATGGCGACGGGAAAAGACCCACGTTCAAGGTTTGATTGTTTGGAGGGTTCGATGCGTTGTCTTTCTGGAGCCCTCCCAAACACCCTTCTCGTTTTTCTTTTGGGGGGGGATAGGGGTGATGTGCCTCCAGAAGATCCCCCCGCAAGGGGTCGGTTTGGGAGGTTTTGTGACTGGGGTTTCGGTCCCCGGGGGACGGCCGCTGCCCGGTGCCCTGCCGCCCGGCCTCCTCCGCCTCTCCCGCCCATCCTTCGCCTCCCCCCAGACATACTCTGATGCGCTTTTGTTCAAGCCGCGGCCCCTGAACTCCCGAGTCAGGGATCCATTTCTGGTGGCCCTGGGGCCCGGCATCGTGAGCCCCGGAAGCCCAGATCGAAGAAAAAACGCCACTTGACAAAACGATGTCGCCGGAAATCTGGGCTTGCGCCCGCCTGCAGCTGACGTCCCCCTGGCCTCCTCCGCCGCGCCCGTCCCCACCGAATGAGGAGACGGTCTGAACATCGATGGGACAAGGCAGCTCTGAAGTCCCGGAAGCGTGGGGCGAAGCCTTGATTTTCTGGCTGGTGCCACGTGCCCTCCCCAGCCTGGTTCGCCTCCGACCCTTCCCGCTCCTCTTGCGCTGTCGTCTACGTGCGACTGGCCCTGGCCAGGAGCGGCCGCTGGTGCGGACAATGTTTGTGTTACTTCTGGGTCACGGTCGCTGCCCGGGGGGGGGATTGAGGCTCCGGGTAACGGTTCCGGTTGGGCGGAGCGGGGCACGTCGGGGCGGGGGGGGCGCTGTGCGCGAGCACCAATGTGTGAGGGGCTCAGGCCCCCCCTACTTCATGACAGCTTGTGATGAAGGAAAACAACCCAGGGGCGTGATATAGAAAATGGTTTCCCTGCTCGGGCGAGTCGCGGGGCAACGCCCGCCAAAGTGAAACACATCACGGCGGCGCCGGTGATTAGCGCCGACACCCGGCCGACAGTTGGAGGGCGACAGGCGCGACGCAAGCGGCGCTGTTCCTGCATGGTGGACATCGTCGCCGCCGCTACAGTGGGGCGCTTCGGCCAAAATTGCTATAGACAAAAAAGAAAGACGAGGCGGGAGGAAGAGGCGCCTCACAGCTGGCGTGCGGTGATTGCGTGAGTACAAGCAAGATAAGGGGGGAGGGGGAAGGAGCGACAGGGCAGGCGGCAAGTGTTCCTCCTTCTCCTTCTCCGAGCCTTCTCCCCCCTTCCCCGCCCCCCCTCCACAACAATATGTCCTATGGGCCATGGGGGGGTGTTGCGTGGACCCGGTGTGGTCGACCACGGCGATGGCAGCAGACAGGGCCGACGACGAGACGACCGACGACGCGCTCGCGCACGCTGCGGATGCCCCATGGGTACTGGGGGGTGATGCGAAGGGCTGCCGTGGAGGACGAGGACAAGGATGAGGACGACGATGAGGAAGAGGACGAGGGCGAGGAGAAGAAGGAGAAGGAGGAGGAGGAGGACGACGAGGGGACGACGACGACGACGACGACGACGACGACGACGACGACGACGACGACGACGACGACGACGACGGCGGCGGCGACGACGACGACAACGATGACGACGACGACGAGGACGGCGGCGGCGGCGGCGGCGACGGCGATGGCGACGGCGACTGCGGACGACGACGAACGCTCTGCGGATGGCCGGTTGTGGGGGGGCTGCTGCTGCGCAGGCCCGCTGTTATCGACGACGGCGACGGCGACGACGGCGGATGACGATGCACTGCGGTTGGCCCAGGGGGATGGGGGGGTGTTGCTGCGCAGGTCGGCTGTGGTTGACGAAAACAACGACGAGAACGACGACTGTGGCACGTCTGTAGGCAGCCTGAGAAAGGAGAGACTTTGCCTGGGATGTATAAGATCACAATTGCAACTTCGATGCAAAACGCAATCGTTTTTAGGCTGCCGCGCAGAGGGGGTACGCGATCCGCTCGGCGTCGCTGGCGCCGAGCCCCTGGCGCGCGCGATTAAACAAATAGTTTCGCACCTCGCGGGTTCTATGCATCAGCCTCGGAGAGGGGTGGGGGGCCTGGAAGGGTGCGTCATTTTGTTAACCACAAGCTGATCTTGCGATCGTTATCGTTACCTTGTGGGGTGGGGTGGGGAGGTGTTGGCCCGGGTAACGGCCGTTACGCGGCAGAGGGTAACGAAACAAGCGCAGCTTTCGGGGGCCGTGGGGAGGCCAGATCCAAGCGCGCAAGCTAATGCTGGGTCAACCCTGTGGGCCCGCACTTACGCGCAGCCGAAGGTCCACCTCCACCTCTGCGCCGCACCCGGCCGGCGAGCAGTCCATCCCCCGTGTGGGGGCGGGGGGGGCAGCGCCCCCTCGCCCGCCCTCGATGTTTTCAGCACGAGGCGCAGCCCCAGAGACCAGAGACACTTCTCCCCACGCGTCAGCCGACTCAGTGGTCAAATCGCGCTGCAACAAAAAACGTGGAATCAAACCGTAGAGTTGGAGCCTTGGACATGGGTACTAACACCAGCACAGGGGTTTGGCTCTGCCAGGGGAAGATAATCCTAGAGTTTGGCGTTGGTCTTCTTTCGGCCATCTAGGAAGCCAAAATATGACCACTGTGACGGAGATCGGGATCATCCTCCCTCAGTGGAGGCACGCGTCCAATATGGGTGCTGGTGTCAACCTCTTGGCCTCCGACAGGGAGGTCCCCTTCCCGTCGTCCTCGATGCTGGGCAGCCGCGCCGCGAAGGCCTCGGTGGTCAGCTCGCCGCCGGGCACGAAGCCGTCGGCGCCTGGGTCCGCGGCCGCCAAGGGAAGGCGGCAGCTCGTTTTTCTAACCAACCTGTGGTGTTGGGTCTTCGTTTTGAAGAGACGGTCCCCGAGTTCCTCCTCCCTCCTCCCTCCCCCTCCTCCCCCTCCTCCCCCCCGCCCAGCGCAGCGCTTCGTGGCCCCATAGGGAGCTTCACCGAAGAAGATATTCACAATTGCGGTACCCACAACTGCATATGGTTGGGTCCTTCGCCAAGATAATTTTCAATATTTCCTGGATGTTAGTTTTCCGCCCCTGTTCCCCTAATTCCAAGTGTTCTAACGCAAGTCAGCGTTCAATTGTGCTCGTGTTTACTTTCCTTCCTCAAGCACAGTACCTGGGTCGGATGCGAGGGTCTGATCTGGCCTGGTGAGTCGCAGGCTGCGGGCAGCCCATAAACGCGTGCGACGGCATGCAGATCGGCGCGTCTGCGCGCTCGCCCACGCATGTGAAATCAAACATCGTGCGAGCGTTGCCTCGAAGAAAGCAGTGACACAGGAAGGTAGATAGAGGGGGGCACACCCAGGCAGGCGTCCGCCCATATCATGTTCTCAATCCGCGGGTGGTTTTCGTTCCAGATCCATCTTTGATGACCCTCAAACCCGATACTGGGCCCAGGAGGCTGAAACCCAGGAAAACACGATGCATTGAACAAATTATCCTGGCGAAGGACCCAATCATATGCAGTTGTGGGTGCCGCAATTGTGAATATCTTCTTCGGTGAAGCTCTCTATTTGGCCACGAAGCGCTGCACTGGGTGAGGGTGAACGCATGCGGGCGGTAACACTGAGGCCGCCGGTGGAGCTCCCTATGGGGCCACGAAGCGCTGTACTGGGTGGGTGAAAATGCCAAATTGGATTTCCGGGGCGCGTGTGGACGGTCCCACTGGGGGCTTCGGTGGAGTTCCCTATGGGGCCACGAAGCGCTGCACCGGGTGGGTGAAAATGCAAAATTGGCCTTCCGGGGCGCATGCGGACGGTGGCACTGGGGGCTTCGGTGGAGCTCCCTATGGGGCCACGAAGCGCTGCATTGGGTGGTGAAAATGCCAAATTGGGCTACCTGGACGCATGCGGACGGTGACACTAAGGGCTCTGGCGGAGCTCCCTATGGGGCCACGAAACAATGTACTGGGTATTTGAAAATGCGAAACTGGGTTTTCGGGACGCATGCGGACGGTGGCGCTGGCGCCTTCGGAGCTTCCTATGGGGCCTCGAAGCGCTGTATTGGGTGGTTGAACATGCCGAATTAGATTTCCGGGGCGCATGCGGACGGTCCCACTGAGGGTTTCGGTGGAGCTCCCTATGGGGCCACAAAACGCTGTACTGGGTGGGTGAAAATGCCGACTGGGATTTCTGGGCCGCATGCGGACGGTCCCACTGGCGCCTTCGGTGGAGCTCCCATGGGGCCACGAAGCGCTGTACTGGGTGGGTGAAAATGCCCAATTGGATTTCTGGGGCGCATGCGGACGGTCTTACTGGGGGCTTCGGTAGAGCTCCCTGTGGGGCCACGAAACGTTGTACTGGGTGGGTGAAAATGCCCAACTGGGCTCCAGGGGCGCATGCGGACGGTGGCACTGGGGGCTTCGGTGGAGCTCCCTATGGGGCCACGAAGCGTTGCATGAGGGCGTGAAAATGTCAAATTGGGTTTCCGGGGCGCGTGCGGACGGTCTTACTGGGGGCTTCGGTAGAGCTCCCTGTGGGGCCACGAAACGTTGTACTGGGTGGGTGAAAATGCCCAACTGGGCTCCAGGGGCGCATGCGGACGGTGGCACTGGGGGCTTCGGTGGAGCTCCCTATGGGGCCACGAAGCGTTGCATGAGGGCGTGAAAATGTCAAATTGGGTTTCCGGGGCGCGTGCGGACGGTGGCACTGGGGCCTTCGGTGGAGCTCCCCATGGGGCCACGAAGCGGTGTTCTGGGTGGGTGAAAATAAAAGTTCCGGGACGCATACGGACGGTGGCACTGGGGGCTTCGGTGGAGCTCCCATGGGACCACGAAACGCTGCAACGTGTGGGTGAAAATGCCAAATTGGATGTTTCCGGGACGCACGCGGACGGTGGCAATGACGCCGTCGGTGGAGTTCCCTATGGGCCACGAAGCGCTGTACTGGGTGGGTGAAACGCAGGGAGGAGGAGGGGGAGGAGGGGGAGGGAGGAAGGAGGGAGGAGAAACGCGGGGACCGTCTCTTCAAAACGAGGACCCAACACCACAGGATGGTTGGAAAAACAAATTCCTCGGATTCTCCTCGGATCTCTGGAAAAGATGGGGGGCCACCTCGCTCGGAGACGCCAACATAGATCGCGGGAAGCGCCTGGCGGCCGGGCCGAAACCAGCTGCGCGCGGAGATTTCGCCCCCCCCCCCCCCCCCCCCTTTCAGGGGCGTCCAAAAATGGGGCGTCCAAGGAGGGGGCCAATCCCCTCTCTTCTGGGGGGCGTCTAAGAAGGGGGCGTCCAAGAGGGGGTGTTCGCAAAGCATGGTCCGAGGCGTGTGCGCGGCGGGGGGCCAGGGGACGTACTGAGACAGGAAGAGGCGCCATGAGATCTGGGGAGGTTACCACGGCCACCGCCATGAGATCCCCCCCCCCCCTGGTCATCACCCCCCTCTTGGACGGCCCCGAGAACCTCGAACCTCACCCCCCCTCCTGCTGGCGGGAGCCAGGCGGCCATGGGCCACCTCAGACCCCCAGCCAGCTCCAATCCGAGTCTCGCCATCGCTCGGACGCCCATTCCCCGTTAATTTTTCGGCTTCGCGCGTGAAATCTCGGGAGAGTATCATGGCCCCCGCCATGACATCCACCCCCCACTGGTCATCACCCCCTCTTGGCCGCTCCCGATCTTCGTCCGGCCCGCAAATCAGCAGAAAATTCCCAATCCCGCCCCTTCGTCCGCACGAAAAAAAACGAGCGAGTAGGAGGGATAAGTTGCTACGGTTGCGGCAATCAGTTCAGAGTATATACAAAAAACGCCGGTGCATACTCGCACCCTGCGTCTGCGACAAGTCAAAGATTAATCTCGAGACTCGTGGGAAGAAGAGAAGGAACAGAAGGAGGAGGCGGTCCTTCGTCGAGCCCCCGCAACAGCTCAGTGTCGAGGTCCGTCCACGTCTCACGGAACGCGAAGATATCTTGCGCCTCTCCGCCCTTCGCCCCGCAAAAAACGACCATAGTAGCACGGTGCGGGATGAATGTATCTATGTGCGCATATAAGCGTTTACATATACACGCATCCGTCTATGTCTAATACAACTCATGTGTATCCACCGACCCACCTCGCTTGCAGGGAGTGCAAGGAAGTGTGAGATGATTGGCTGTCTCCTCCCCCCTTTTCCCCCTCCCCTGGGTCGAAAGTGCTGTTTGAGGGGGGGGGGGGTACCAAGGAGCTCCCCGGCGGCGCACCTCCTGGGCCGTCCGTGCCTCCACTCCCGGACGCCACCAGGATGCCCAACACGCTGTCTAAGACGGCTCCAGGAGCGCTCGTAGATGGAGATGGCCAAGGGGCCCCAAGACGGCTCCAAGTGGCCACAGAGCCTGCCAGGGATACTTCCAAGCCAATTGGTTGTAAATGATGTTTGCCTCCCTTTGCCCTTATTCCGCCGATGGTCTTTGAGGCCTCAAGATGGCTCCAGTATCGCCCAGGAGGGCCCCAAGAGGAGCCCAGAAGCGCTCAAAGACAGCCCCGAAAACCAACCAAGCCCGCCGCAAGACCGTCTCAAGAGGACTCACGTCCACATTGATTGGCCTCAAACTGGGCGACTCTGACTTAGGACCCCCCTCTTCGGATCACTGGCCTCCAGGGTGTTCCGAAGCCCCCGGTGCCTCCCAGCCCCCCGCCCTCCCCCTTCCTCCTCCTCCTCCTCCTCCTCCTCCTCCTCCTCCTCCTCCTCCTCCTCCTCCTCCTCCTCCTCCTCCTCCTCCTCCTCCTCCTCCCCCTCCTCCTGCTCCTGCTCCTGCTCCTTCTCCTGCTCCCCCCTCCCCCCCTCCTCCTGCTCCTGCTCCTGCTCCTTCTCCTGCTCCCCCCTCCCCCCCTTGACCGCCCCCCAAAATCTCTCGGACACAGGACTGCCGCTTGCCCCCGCGACGAGCCATCCGAGGGCCCCAACCAGTGCCCGGGCGCCTCACGACCCTCCAGGGACGGCCCTCAAGACGGCCGACGGAGCGCGCGCGGGCGACGCTGGGCGCCCCAGAGGCTCTTGTGGAGGCGGGCGTGGCCAGGACGCACCCCTCCAGGATCCCTCCAAGATTCTTAAGATGCCTCGGGGACCTTCTGGGCACTGACCTTTGATGGCGCGTGCAGGGGGGTGGAGCGTGGGGGGGGGGCCCTCTGAGACGGCGGAGGAGAAGGCGGAGGAGCTGCTTATCCGGGAAGGGCCTTCTTCGAAGGCCCCGGAGGCTTCCGAGACGGCTTCTGAGGAGCCGGGAGGGCCTCCTTAGCAGCCTCCCCGCCTTCTTGAACGGCCGGCCCTTCGTGTCACCCCCTTGTGTGCGCTGCCAAGATTTCGGACCCTTCACGATCGCTCTTGGGACCCGCCCCCATATGGTTGATAATCTGGTTCCCTCTGCAGCAACAAAAGCTCTACATATCGTTGTACAGTCGTTGGCGTTCCTATGGGGCATGGCCCATCGGTCTCAACACCAGATTCACCAGGTTCACCTGACTGAGCAGAAACGAATGTTATACAGGAGAAGCTGTCGGGACTCCATCCAGAGTGGTAAGGTAGACAGGGATGCGCAGACTGACTCTTGGCAACGTCGTGTTCGAGAAGCACTCGGGCACCGCCAGAACATAGATGGCCCAAAAACTAAGAAGAACAGCCTCGAACAACGCATACCCGAGTGGCACATACAAGAAGAGGACAGGCCGAAACAGGATACGAAGACAACAACCCATAACAGATCACGGCGCGCGCGTGTGTGTGTGTGTGTGTGTGTGTGTGTTGCGTCCGCGCCTCCCGTTCACGCCCCGTGCAGGGCAACACTTCATCTTCCCGCCCCATCTCCCCTGAACCCACGCCCCCCGTGATTGCTTCGGTGACGCAGCGCTATCCGGTTGGCCCGTCGAGGTGCGAGGAAGAGGCCCATGTAATCCTCTTGATCAGAACACCGCCGCCGAAGGCTCTCGTGCCCTGTTGTGCTTCGAACTCTGTTCTGCTTCCCGTCGTCGCCTCGGAGGCCGAGCCGAATCGATAGATCACCGCCGCCCTAAGCAGCAGGCACGCTGCGGAGGCGGACGGCGCCCTGCTGCCTGGCCGTGCAGCTGGCTCGACGGCAGGGCGCGAAGAGCGGGAGGGCATGTGGGGATGATAGGGGACGGGGAGAGGCGGTCGCTGGATTGAAAGCGTAGACGCCCTTCTCTCCAAGGCACCGCGATATCGATGTACATCAAGTCAACATCTGACACACACACACACACACCCCAACCCGTTCGGGGGAGAGGGGGGGTACGAGGCATATACAGAAATCCGGTTGTGAAATCTAAATTCATGCCATGGTTGTGGACACTTATTGTCCAAGCACTGAGGAGGAAAAGTCCTGTCGCGCCAGCCCAACTGCCGCTGCCACAGAATCTGGTCCTGATCCCAAGCCCCGAGTGTGTCATCCCCTCCTTCAGCTCGCTCAGCCTCTGCAGTGCCTCGAAGGCCTCCTCGTACAGGTGCTGGTTCGCCTCAAAAGTGTGGTTGTCTAAATACCTCGGCTCGCTCTCTGGCTCTCGGGGGAAGGGGCGAAGAGCGAAGAGGAACAGGAGGAGCAGAGGCAAGAGGAGATGGAGAGTTCCCAAGAAGCATCAGAGAGACCTCCAGTGAGGGGCAACAATACGGGGGGGACCGGCTCAAAGGGGGAAACACAGTGCTGGAATCGGCGATACATCGCCGATATATCGGCGACCGCGAAACAGCACGTTCCTGGGTGGGCTGGGCTATCGGGCCACTATCGGCGATGAGTGGGCGATCGGGGATCATCAATGCTCCCCCCCTCCCCCCCTGACTTTCTGTGGGACAGGAAGAAAACCTGGAAACCATTACGTCTGGCTCCTCTGACCTATCGAACATGGGGGGGCACTCCCGGGCTTTCGGGCTCGACGGTCCAGACTCCAGCCTTCGGCCTCCAGCGGGTGTGCCTGCCGTGGCTGGACGTCTCAACAAGCAGACAGAGTTCGTGCAATAACTTCGGACTCAACGCCAGCGACGGGAGGACGAAGAGGAGGACGGCGAGAGGAACGCATGCACTCAAGGGGGCACTCACTCCCTCTGATCCCAGACATCCGACGAGATGTTTTTCTCGCGGCCCCAGAGATCCTGACCCCGTCCCCGGGGCCAGTTTTTCGTCCCAGATCTGTTTTTGGTTGTCAGGACGCCCGAAAACGGCCGCCGAGGGCCAGAAACGAGGAACAACAGCCAGTTGCGCAAAATCATATCTTTGGAGATCTGGGACATCGAGGAGCCAGGAGAGCCCAGACTCGAATCGATAAGTCGGATCGGCGATCGAAAGTCATCGGATCGGCGGACATCGGCAGCCAAGCCGGGAGAAACCGAAGCCCCCCACCAGAATCTGAAGTCGAATCGACTTGGCATCGGCATCGGGCGAGCCCGAATCGAATCGAGCCGGGCGAAAGGGGGGGATAGCAAAAGGGGGGTTTGAGAATCAACTCACGTAGCAGATTTTCCCGGCGCCTCCCGGCGCCGGAGGCGCCCATGTATCGAGGAATGGGCCCCTCGGTGAGGCCGAAATCAGCTGCACGCAGCAAATTTCGTAACCCCCCCTTTCCCAATCCCCCCCTTTCGCCTGGCCCGAGTCTAGGGGAACAAAAAGTGGCATAAACATAACAACTCGGAGGTCCGCGCGGATTTCTCGGATCGGCGCTGGACCCCCCTCCCTGGCGCGCGGAGCGCGCCAGGGACGGCGCCGGAGGCGCCGCCAGGGCGGTCCAGCGCCGATCTGAGAAATCCGCGCGGACCTCCGAGTTTTTGTGTTTATGCCATTTTTTGTTCCCCTGGATGACGAACGAGCAACACACACCCATACCCATAGGGGGGTCGTTGGGAGGAGGAATGGCTATGGGTATGGGTGCGGGTTGTCGGACCCTGGGGAACGCTCCCGTTCGAGCGGGGACCCCCATCCGACAACACGCACCCATAGCCCTCCCCAACCCCTCTATGGGTATGGCTGTGTGCTGTTGGTTCGTCACTGGAGCCGGGCGGAGCCCTGATAGGGGGCACTCCCTCGAAGGATTGCAAAAAAACCCTCATTTGAACGAAGGATTGCAAAAAAACGAAGGATTGCAAAAAAAACCCGAAGGATTGCAAAAAAACCCTTTTTTTGCAATCCTTCGGGTTTTTTTTTGCGAGCCCTGATAGGGGGCACTCCCTCACCCTCCCCAGCTGCAGGAGCTCCTCGTCCGCGTCCACGGCCGGGAAGTCCGCGCCCGTGGTGAGGTTCGCGGCGCCGAGGGCCGCGCCGTCCCCCGGGCAGATCCGCCGAGGCCGGGGCCCCGCGGGAGCGGGCGGGCCTCGCCCTGCGCAGCGCCGCCCTCGAGGGGCACCGCCTCCACCGAAGGCTTCTCCGACCGACGGCAGAGGGGAAGATTTGCACGTCGGTCGGAGGAAGCGAGGTGAAGACATGAAGTAGGAAGGTGGATCAGGTTGATTGGGCCCAGGCCCCCCCGGGAAGTAGCAAAACACGGCGAAAGCGTGTCGGTTCTTGAGGTAGGAAGGCGCTGGAAGTAGATTGGGATCCGGGGTTCCAAAAATACCTACTTTCAACGACCGGCGTGTAGTGGACACTCCGCCGCTCCCCCAAAACTCAAAGTTGGCACGCGCGGGGAAGACTGCGGTCGAAGTGCAGCTCGTTCCACCCACCGCCAACATTGATCAATGGGGGGGGATTGACATATGAATGCAGCATGAGTGTTCGCTGATTTCTCCCGAGGCCTGGATCATGTGATGAAGAAAATCATCGTTTAAGAAGTCTGGACCAGCTTCCCAGAGGTTTCTCGAAAGAGACCTGGGCCAGTTCCCGCTGCCGACGCTGGAGGAGGGGCGAACGTGCTCGAGAAACTGGGCCAGCTTTCCGGCAGGCTGGTTGAGAAACGTCCGCGCGGATTCCTCGGGACGGCGCGGAGCTCCTCCGGCTGCGCCTCCGGCGCCGCCCCTGGCGCGCTCCGCGCGCTGGGGGGGGGGGGCGCAGGGCCCAGCACCGACCCAAGAAATCCGCACGGAGCTCCGAGAGTTGACGATGCGCAGCTGCTTGCTGTTCCCAGCCGTCCTGTGGCGTTGGGTCCTCGTTTTGCAGAGACGGCGCCCCGCGCCCCTCCTCTCCTCTCCTCTCCGCTCCTCTGCTCTCCTCCTCCTCCTCCTCCTCCTCCTCCTCCTCCTCCTCCTCCTCCTCCTCCTCCTCCTCCTCCTCCCTCCTCACTCCTCCTCCTCCTCCCCTCCTCCTCCTCCTCCTCCTCCACCCCTCCCCCTCCCCCTCCTCCTCCTCCTCCTCCTCCTCCTCCTCCTCCTCCTCCTCCTCTCCTCCTCCTCCTCCTCCTCCTCCTCCTACCCCTCCTCCTCCTCCTCCTCCTCCTCCTCCTCCTCCTCCTCCTCCACCCCCTCCGCTCCCCTCCCCCTCCCCTCCATCCTCCTCCTCCTCCTCCTTCCTCCTCCTCCTCCTCCTCCTCCTCCTCCTCCTCCTCCTCCTCCTCCTCCTCCTCCTCCTCCTCCTCCTCCTCCTCCTCCTCCTCCTCCTCCTCCTCCTCCTCCCCCTCGTCCCTCCTCCCATCCGCCTCGTCACCTCCCTGCGTTTCACCCACTCGGCACAGCGCTTCGTGGCCCCACAGGGAGCTCCACCGAAGGCTCCAGTGGCAGGGTCCGCATGCGCCAACGCCACCCAGCACAGCGTTTCGCGGCCCCGTAGGGAGCTCCACCAAGGGCTCCAGTGGCAGGGTCCGCGTGCGTTAACGCCACCCAGGACAGCGTCTCGTGGCCCCATAGGGAGCTCCACCGAAGGCTCCAGTGGCAGGGTCCGCCTGCGTCAGCGCCACCCACGACAGCGTTTCGTGGCCCCATAGGGTTCTCCACCGCTCTAGTGGCAGGGCCCGCCCGCGTCAGCGCCACCCAGGACAGCGTTCCGTGGCCCCATAGGGGTCTCCACCGAAGGCTCCAAGTGGCAGGGTCCGCCTGCGTCAACGCCACCCAGGACAGCGCTTCGTGGCCCCATAGGGAGCTCCACCGAAGGCTCCAGCGGCAGGGTCCGCCTGCGTCAACGCCACCCAGGACAGCGTTTCGCGGCCCCATAGGGAGCTCCACCGAAGGCTCCAGTGGCAGGGTCCGCGTGCGTCAACGCCACCCAGGACAGCGCTTCGTGGCCCCATAGGGAGTTCCACCGAAGGCTCTAGTGGCAGGGTCCGCATGCGTCAACGCCACCCAATGTAGGCACACCCCTCGCACTGTTCGTGGCTCCATAGGGAGCTCCACCGAAGGCTCCAGTGGCAGGGTCCGCATGTGTCACCGCCACCCAGGACAGCGTTTCGTGGCCCGATAGGGAGCTCCACCGAAGGCCCCAGTAGCATCGTTCGCATGCGTTTTCCCCACTTGGGACAGCCGTTGTGGCCAGCTCCACCGAAGGCAGCAGTGGCGCAGTTCGCATGCGTCTCCCGCACCCATGACAGCGTGTCGTGTCCCCGTAAGGAGCTCTACCGAAGGCTCCAGCGGCAGGGCCCGCGTGCGTCATCGCCACCCAAGACAGCGTTTCGTGGCCTCATAGGGAGCTCCGACGGAGGCTCCAATGGCAGGGTCCGCATGCGTCAACGCTACCCAGGACAGCGTTTCGTGGCCCCATAGGGGGCCCCACCGAAGGTCCCAGTGGCGCCATGTGAACGCGTCTCCCCCACTCAGGACCGCGTTCCGTGGCCCCGTAGGGAGCTCCACCGAAGGCGGCAGTGGCGCAGTTCGCATGCGTCTCCCCCACCCATGACAGCGTTTCGTGGCCCCGTAAGAAGCTCCACCAAAGGCTCCAATGGCAGGGTCCGCATGTGTCACCGCCACCCAGGACAGCGTTTCGTGGCCCCATAGGGGGCTCCACCGGAGGCCCCAGTGGCTGTGACTACATGCGTCCGCGCCACCGATTTCGGCGCACCCCTCGCACGCTTCTTGGCCCCATACGGAGCTCCCGAAAGCTGTACCTACAATGCGGCACTCGCAATTGCATATGGCTGGGTCCTTCACCTATCTAAATTTATGTGCCGGGGGCAGCAAGTGGTCAAGAAGGTCTCCCGTGAGTCCCCTCAGCTTCCATGGCTGGGGGCTCCCTTTCCGGGAGTCGCGACTGGAGAAGTTCGCCACCCACCTCCAGGTTCGGCGTGTACTTACGGTGCTCTTTCTTGTTCTTCTTCGGAGGATGGTGTACAGACCGCCTGGCCGAGGCCAGGACGGCACACACGCACAACACACACAGAACACGCACAACACACAGAACACACACACAAAACACACGTGCAACACACGCACACACACACACAAAACACACACACAACACACACAACACGCAACACACACCACACACACCACACACAGAAACACACATGCACACACAAACAAACACACAAAAACACACAAACACACACAAACACATCCACACACACAAACACACAGACAACCACACATAAACACACATGCAAACACAACTACACACAACCACACACAAACACAAACAACACACACATCCACACACAACTACACACAACCACACGCAAACACAGACAAACACACACACACGAACACACACAAACAAACACACGCACACACAAGCACACACAAACACACACGCAAACACACACACAGACACCCACACACGCACCCACACACCCACACACCCGCACACCCAGAACCCACACACCCACACACCCACACACCCACACACCCACACACCCACACACCCACACGCACACACGCACACGCAAACGAACACGCACACGCATACGAACACGCACACACGCACACACGCACACACACATGCACACACGCACACACGCACACACGCAGACACGCACCCACGCACACACGCACACACGCACACATGCACACACGCACGCACGCACGCACGCACACACGCACACACACACACATTACACACGCATACACACCACACACGCACACACGCACGCACGCACACACACACACACATTACACACGCATACACACCACACACGCACACCCGCACACATACACCACACACCACACATACACCACACACCACACACACCACACACTCCACACACATCACACACACACACGCCGCGCACACCACACACACCACACACACCACACACACACACCACACACACCACACACACACCACACACACACCACACACACAAACACACACACACACACCACACACCACACACAAACACACAAAGACAAACACACACAAACACACACAAACAAACACACAAACACACAAACACACACACAAACACACTCAAACCCACGCAAACACACACAACCGCACACAAACACACACACACACACAACACGAACAAACACACACACACACAAACATACACAAACACACACAAACACAAACTCACACAAACACACACAAACACACACAAACACACAAGCACAACCACACACAACCACACACAAGAACACATACAATCACACACATACACTCACAGACACAATCACACACACACGCACATACCCACACGAACGCACACTCACACGCACACACACACACACACGCACACACCCACGCACACGCAAACACACACATGCACACACGCACACTCGCACACACGCACTCACGCACACACGCACACACGCACACACGCACACATACACACGCACACACGCACACACATACACACTCACACACATACACACGCACACACACACACACACATACACACGCGCACACACGCGCACACGCGCACGCGCGCATGCGCGCACGCGAGCACGCACGCACGCACACACGCACGCACGCGCGCACGCACGCACGCAAACACACCACACACACACCCACACCCACACCACACACACACACACGCACACACACACACACACGCACACACACACACACACGCACACACCCACGCACACGCAAACACACACATGCACACACGCACACTCGCACACACGCACACACGCACACACGCACACACGCACACACGCACACATACACACGCACACACGCACACACATACACACTCACACACATACACACGCACACACACATACACACGCGCACACACGCGCACACGCGCACGCGCGCATGCGCACGCGAGCACGCACGCACGCACACACGCACGCACGCGCGCACGCACGCACGCAAACACACCACACACACCCACACCCACACCACACACACACACCAACCACACACACACCAACCACACACAGACACAGACACCGACACAGACACAGACACAGACACAGACACAGACACAGACACACAGACACAGACATAGACACACACACACACCACACCACACCACACCACACCGCACCGCACCGCACCGCACCGCACCGCACCGCACCGCACCGCACCACACCCACACACCATGCCGAGGCCCAGGGTGGCCCAGGCCAGGCACGGCGGTGGCGTAGAGATGCCGCCTGCGGACCTCCACCTCGTCCGTCCCTCCCGTCCCTCCCCTTCGTCGCCCGCGATCCCCTCCCTCCCCTCCCCCCCCCCTTCCCTCGCCTGCGGCGAGGGCGGGCGAAGGCCATCGGGAGCCGCGGGGAGCGGGCGGCTCTGGAGCACGTGTCGGGCGCCGCGGCCTCTGCAAAGAGCTCCAGAGCGCTGCGAGAGCGTGCCGGCACGCTCTGGAGCGATTCCTTCTGATCCTGAGCAGCGCGGCCGATTTGCATCCCTCCCGTCCCTCCCCCTCCCTTTCCCCTCCTGCAATGACACGAAAAACCGAGGCTACGAGGAGAATCGCGGACGAAGAGGGGGGAGGAAGAGGAGGGAAGAGGAGGGAAGATGAGGAGGATGAGGATGAGGATGAGGATGAGGATGAGGATGAGGAGGAGGAGGAGGAGGAGGAGGAGGAGGAGGAGGAGGAGGAGGAGGAGGGAGGCACGCAAACCTGGCGTGGTGGGGGGGCACTTGGAAGGCCTCCTCGCCCCCGTGCCCGCTCTATCTCTCTTTCCCAGCCTCCCGCACTCAAGGCAGCTGATGCAAAGAAAGAGGGGCACAGGGACCCCTTTTCTTCAAGCCCCAATTAGGTCACCCCCCATTGCCGCCCGCCCGATCGCCCTCGCCCATGGCCTCGCCTGGAGGTTGCTGTCCGGGGCGGGCCCTGAAAGGGGGGCGGGCACCTCCAGGCCCAGGGCTCCGGGAGGCCCCGCCGCTGAAGCCGCGGAGGCCGGGGCTGGGGCCACGAAGTCGGGGCCGAGGCATGCCCATTTTTTTGTCTTCGAGAAGGCAAAATGGCACTTGAGCGAAATCAGCCTCCAGACGATCTATGGATATTGCCAAGTCAGCTACCCAATCGCTGCCTGCAGTGGAAGCTGGAAGTCCGCTGCCCCTCAGGAGGGCTACCTCAATAGCGCGACCACGATAAATCGCATACGCGCGACGCAGCACACATAAACTTAAATGACTCGCACGAAACATGCCCATTTTGTGAAGAGAACCCAGCCGCTCCCCCCCCCCCCCGCACCACCCCCCCACCCGTGGAAGCCCAGCTGAGGGATCCACGAGGGTTGGTCCTGGAACTCCAAAACGCTCCAGGACGTTCGAGCGCCCTGCCTCCCTGAGTTATACGGCAGACTTCGGCCGCCACCGACGGTCGATGCGGCAGCGACGTCGCTGCCGCGTGTCCCGCGAGCTTGTGCCACAGGCTAGTGGCAAACAAAATCACCAGCCAGCGGCGATAATCCGGACTGAAAAGCCTCTGCCATACTTCACCACCTGGCCAACCAACTGACGCGGCGAGCAGGGAGGGGAAGCGAAGCGAAGCGCGCGGATCCGCGGGAGCGGGACCCTTGAGGGTCAGCGCGGGGAGGCCGGGGCCCCTGTGCTGTGATGTCGACAAAGTGTCCTTCCAACCGATGCCATGCGTAATTGTCGCAGGCGAGCTGCGACCACCATCGGCAACCAGTGTCGCTGGGTGTTCTTGTGTTGCTGTGGAGGGGCAGGGAGGGGAAGACGGGAAGGGAGGACAGCCTGAGATTCTGGAGATCTCCTTGTGCGGTGGCG
>CAUYUJ010019270.1:27930-130430 GCA_963575745.1 Prorocentrum cordatum
GCACGCACACACACACACACACGCACGCACGCACGCACGCACGCACACACACACACACACAACACACACAACACACAACACACACAACACACACAACACACACACAACACACACAACACACACGCAACACACACAACACACACACGCACACGCACACACACACGCACCACAGAACACACACGCAAACACACACGCACAACCCCCACACACACACACGCACACACACACACGCACACACACGCACGCACACACACGCACACACACACACGCACACGCACACACACACACGCCAAGCGGCGTGTGCTGTGATGTGTTGTGATGTGATGTGCTGTGATGTGCTGTGATGTGATGTGGAGTGTGTGCTGTGTTGCGCTGTGTTGTGCTATGTTGTGCTGTGATGTGCTGCCACACACACGCACACACGCGGCCTTGCTGCGCTGTGCTGCGCTGTGATGTGTAGCGGTGCGGCATCCGGAGCCATCGGCTCCGTGCCTGGAGCACTTGCCCCGGCCCCCGAGGTGTCGCTCCCGTCGTCCTTCGTCGCGGTCGTGTCGTCCGCCGTTCTCCTGAGCTCTGCCGCCATGGAGCCGGGTGTCCGTGGCGTGGCAACCCTCCCGGTCAAGCAGCACGCGCTGCTGCTACGGCTCTGCCAGGTGGATGTGTTGCACCGTGCGGAACGGCGCAGTGCTGCTTCCTGTCACCTCTTGTCTCCCCGTCCCGGCCTCTGGGGGCCCGCGGGCCCGCGCCGGGGCGGCCGGCGACCAGGCGTCTTAAGTGTACCGATGCGGGGCTGGATCGGCACACTTAGGACGCCTGCTCGCGGTTTCCCGCTGTGCGGGTCCTGCTCGGTCTGGGGGGGGGGCCGGCTTCCCCTGCTCCCCCGCTCGGCCTCCTTTCCTTCTTCCCCTGCCTCCTGCCTTGCCTCGTTTTCTCCTCCCCGTCGTCGTCGTCGTCGTCGTCGTCGTCGTCGTCGTGGCTGTCGTTGTCGCCGCCGGCGTCGGCGTCGCCGCCGTCGTCGTCCTCGTCGTGGTAGTGTGGGGCGCCCCTCGTTCAGGTGTGATGGCTTGGCTGTGCACGCACACGCACACGGGTGGCTCAAATACGCGCTCTCACCCACCCGCGTGCCCACATGCTCCCGTGAGCCTTGTGCGGAGTCGCGCGGTGCAGGTGCGCCCCATCACGCCACCCGGAACCGACTGACAGCTTTCCACGCCGAGACAGCGCGCACACAGCACGGGCTGCACGCAGCGCCGGCTGCAGCGCCGTGGTTGTCTTGCGTCGCGTGTGTTTGTGCGTAGGTTGGCTCCACCAGTGCGGGGAAGGGGCCGGTCCTGGCGGTTGGGTGCTTTCAAGAGCGGCGTGCGGGGTGCGTATTTTGGTGTTGGGTGGCTGCACGGCGGACCGTGCCCCACCCACGTACTTCCCCCTCACCCACCGCCGCCTGCATCGTTTGCCTTAGCGCGCGGTTTGGGTTGAGACGGTGTGAAGATACGGCGTCCCGCATTAGCCGGGGGAACGAACGAACGAACGAACGAACGAACGAACGAACACACACACACACACGCACACGCACACGCATACGCACACGCACACGCACACCTCCACGCACACACGCACGCACGCGCACGCGCAGACGCAGACGCAGACGCAGACGCAGACGCAGACGCAGACGCAGACGCAGACGCAGACGCAGACGCAGACGCAGACGCAGACGCACACGCACACGCACACGCACACGCACACGCACACACACGCACACTCACACACCCACACATACACACCACACACCACACACACACAACACACACACAACACACACAACACACACCACACACACACACCCACACACACACACACCCACACACCCACACACCCACACACCCACACACCCACACACCCACCCACCCACCCACCCACCCACACACCCCCACACCCCCACACACCCACACACACCCACACACATCCACACACACCCACACACACAGACACACACACACACACACACCCACACAGACACACACACGGACACACACACACACAGACACACGCACACACACGCACACACAATGGGGCTTCGGCTCCGTCTCACGCCGCTGGCTTTCCGCTGGGGGCCCTGGCCCCAGCAGCGCGCTCTCACCAACTACAGTCAAGCTGCTACAGTAAGGAACGCGAATCTCCTTTGCGGTGGCGCGGGGGGGGCCAGGGAGACACACACACACACACACACACAAATGGGGCCTCAACTACAGTCAAGTTTCTACATCAAGGAATGTCACATGGGGAGCGAAGCGGCGAAGCCCCCATTATGGCCTCAAGCCGCCATGCTGTGCATGAAGAGCGCTGGAGAAACAAGCATGGAAGAACCGAAAGAACAGCGAGCTCCTGCCGAAACCCAGAAGTTCCCTGTTTCAACGTCTTGATTGTGGTCGACGTCCTCCCTAGTGCGCGCAGGCTCGACGCGGCCTGGCTCTGTTCCCCGTCCTGCCCCCGGACTTTCCGCTGGCGGTGCCAAGCTTCACGCAAGAGTGACCCTATAGGAAAGAGCGACCGTTGGTGCGCAGCTTTGAAAGGGCCAGTCGGTCGGCCGAACCCAAGCGCGTAAGCCAGTGCTGATGGGACTGCTGTGTGCCCGCACCAGAGGTCACTCTGACGCGTAGCCGGAAATATTCCAATTATCCACCCCAGCCTGCCGTTTGCCAGCGCTACGCCAGTCAGAAACAACGCAATGTTGAGGGGAACAACTGCCCGCAACTGCGCACTTCGTACGTACGAGCCGTGCGTGCTGAAAAGGCTGGGCCCAGTACGCGTGCCCGCAGAGATAGACACACAGACACACATCATATTTTTTGGTGTCGCGGCCACTCGCGCGGCCGCGCGGAGTGGGTCAAGTCAGGCGTTAACGCGCAGGCCCACACAAACGTGCACACACACAGACACACACACACACACACACACACACACACACACACACGCCCGCACGCCCGCACACCCAGACAAACACGCGCGCGCACACAAACATTAACATACACACGAACAAACGCACACAAGCACACAAACACAAACAAACACACACACATACACAATCACGCACAGACGCACAGACACATAGACGCACAGACACACATACACACAGACAATCAGAGACACAGACACACGGACACACCACAGACATTCACAAGCACACAAGCACACAAGCACACACACACACTCACACACATACACATTTCACCCTTTCACGCTTTCCAACTTTCACACTTACACGCTAACACAGCCACACAGCCACACACCCACACCCACACCCACACTTTTTTCGGCGTCGCGGCCACGCGCGCAGCAGCGCGGCGAAGCCACGCGACCAGCCGAAGAGAGCAGAGCGCGAGGGAGCCGAGTCGCGCACACAAACACACACAGGCACACGCACACACGAGCGAGGGACGGCACGCACGAGAGCGACGCATTATCGAGACGAGTGCTGGCAAACTTGATCAGTTCACAGCCCACGGGGCTAGAAAGCCCCAAAAGGGGTGAGATGACTGCGAAGGAGGTCGAGCATGCTGATGCTCGCAGGATCAGTTCCCAACTCCTGCTGTCTCAGGACGACGCTCGGAAAATTCTACGGCTGGGCGGACCCTGTAATCATCGACGACCGAACCGACATCTCTGTTGACAAACATGGACCACCGCCACCGAGAATCCATCGGGGGGGGGTACCCCTAGGCGGCGGCACGTCCGAGCCTTGTCCGGTACCTGGGTGACGCTCGGGCGCACCAGCGCTAAGGGGTTGCCCACCCCCCTCCTCGATTGGTTCTCGATGGCGGTGGTCCGTGTTTCTCGCCTTAGCAGCGAGTCGCGTGAACGTGACGGTGCCTCAGTCCGCGCCGCCCTGTTGGAGTCTGGAGCAAGCGGTGCTGGTCGCGACAAGCATGTCCGCCTCCAGCATTGCGCCTCGCGCTTCGGAGCAGGTCGCCCAGGTCCACAGCCTCTGCCGAGCTGCCGACAGCTCACTGGTCTGGCATGCGTGTACAGACGTGGGCCCTCCGCGCCGCTGGCCAGGACGCCCGCGCCACGGGCCAGCAGCCGCGAAAGGATCTCAGGCGCCCTTCGGAATGAAATGGGCGCTGCTTCGGCAACAGCAAACACGCTCGCACTTGCAGATCCCTGAGCTGAAGGAAACCACCGCGACGGCCCGTGCGGTAAAAGGCAGCGTTGACCCCGACAAGCACAGCTCCTCGGTGCTCTCGCAAAATGTAGTCGACCGTCAGCTCGCCGAAAGCTTCGAAAGCAACGATACGAGTCCCCTTCTTTTCGGTAGTACCTAGCAACTGGAGCAACGTGCTCTCAAGCACCTTCTGGAGCAATGGGTTCCTTAGCGGATGAGTGAGCCAGAATATCACGTGCCAGAATTTGTGTAGTATTGGCATGCTGCGATTCCCAGGTGTGCGTGCTGCTAAAAACCACCTCTTGCGCGCGAACGCGCATAGGGGGTTCACAAAGAACTAGTGATGATGAGAAGGAGAATCAGGACGAGGAGATGGATATGGTGAGGATGAGAGGGTTGAAAGGGGACCACGACGATGATGAGGCTGAGGAGTACAAATCATACCTTTCCCCAGCCCGCGGACGTGCGCGCCCCGGCGTCCGGTGAGCTGGGAGGCGGCGGCCAGAAGACGCAGAAGCGCACGGGATGTCCGAGACGTCTACGCTCCCGAAGTGCGGCTCCGCCCACACGGCCGAACACCACCTGGGCACGGCATAGAGATGATACTGATGATGCTGATGATCATAATAATGAGGATGATGATTACGACGATGATGATGATGATGATGATGATGATGATGATGATGATGATGATGATGATGATGATGATGATGATGATGATGATGACGATGATGATGATGATGATGATGATGGTGATGGTGATTGTGATGGTGATGGTGATGGTGATGATCATGATGATAATCATGGTGATGACGATGCTGATGATGATGCTTCTGATGTTGATGATGCCGATGGTGCGGATGCTAATGACGACGATGATGATGATGATGATGATGATGATGATGATGATTGTGATGATGATGATGATGATGATGATGATGATGATGATGATGCTGCTGCTGCTGCTGCTGCTGCTGATCATGATGGCGGCAGTCAAATGTATAAACGGGAGCGGTGTGCCATACGTCCCATCGTAATACCTCGGAGAGATCATGAGGCGATCCATGCACTTGTCTGCGGAGCCCCGGATGATGGTGTCCATATGCTCCCGCAATCAGTCGCATGGCGCGTCCAGCGCGAAAGTCTATCTGGTCGTACACAGCATCAGTGATATGAAAAACATAAGATCACGAAAATTACGAATACTAGTTAGTCGTGACAGTAGAAATACGACTACGCTTATAAAAATACGAAGTTGACGAAGCAGACAACCATGTAAGACAAACCTTAAGAGTAATAATCATAATACTCAACACAAAGAAACGACAGCATCGAATCACCGCAAAGAAGGTGCAACAGACGGTCTGGAACCCGCCCGCGAAAACTAGCATGGACAGGTGGCGGCTTAGGAGGAGCAGCGGCACGCAAAGCAGGGAGGATCATTACAATTACGTCGAACAGGAGGAGGCGGAAGAGGAGGGAGGAGGGAGAAAGGAGGAAAGACGAGAAGGGAGGGATAAGGGAGGAGGAGAAAAGAGACGGGTCTGGCGGGAAGGATGGAGGGGAGGGGGAGGGGGAGGGTGACAGGGAGGAGAGAGGGACAGAGGGGAAAGGGACAAACGAGGACGTAATGGCAGGGAAGGGGAAGGGCGAGGAAGAAAGAGGGGGTGCCGAAAGGCGCCGTTGCACTCCGCGCGGCGACCTTCCTGCGAACTGGTCCTGGACTCTCCTGCCGAGGCGGGGGCTGGACAAGCATCAAGCAAGGGAAGGGCGACGGGAGAGAGCCGCACATCGACGTCTCCTTGCTGCCTTTCCCCTCGCTCGCCTTTTCCGTCCCTCCCTGCCCCCCCACCCCTCCTTCTTAGACTCATCTCTCTGACGCCGGCGATGGCAGCGAAGGAACAGGTAAAGGTGTAGTTAGTGGTGTGAGACAGACGGATCTACGTTTCCCTGTGCTCGGGCTCGAGCTTTCTGTTTCTGAGCCTAAATGACTACGGACGGATACCAGGCACTCTCAGGAGACGATCTTCCGTCTCACATTCCTCCTTGCCTGGGCGCCTGCTCATTTGCAAAAATACACAAGTGGATCCTGCCACCAAGTCCAGGCCCCGCTGGCAAAAACGAAATTCGTTGGGGGAGTGGCCAACTCTGGAGCATTTGCAAACCTTTGCAACACTAGCAATTACAAGCTGGCTACGGAAGTCGAAACTGACCCTTTTTGACCGAACATGGTCGGTTTTCTCGGAGGACACCAACACTCGTTTCGAATTCCACGCCAGATGTCTTCTTGAAGCTCGCCATGCTTAACATGAGACAGAAATTCTCCATCACCGGCCCTGGAAGAAACTTAGTCAGAACGTCCGCCTTCTATTGAGACGACCACGAACATTGAATCGATATCAAGCCCGAAGAAATTCCCTGCCTCATCGCGCTCGCCTTGGCCATATAATGGCACGACCGCCACGTGCCGCCCTGTTTGAACATTGCGATGCTCGCCTGTGTGTCTGCGAAGATCTTGAGCTTCGACTTTATACCGCAAGTAGTCCTGGAATCCCAAGGCCATCTGCATCCCTGCTGTCATCGCTTGAAGCTCTACATCCGCCGTGCTCAGGGCATTCATCTGTTGCTCGGGCGCCCTCCATGACACTGGGACCCCATCCCACAACACCAGCATGCCAGAGTAACTGCTGTGACCGGTCGCGCGAAGCTAGCGTCCGTGTAGAAGGTGACGTCGGTCTCGTCCTGGAACCGTCCCAAGAAGATGCCCTCGCCGCCGCAGTGCACCTTTTACCTTAGAACCTTCTTCGCCAGCTGGTGCGTCTCCTTGGAGTGCTTCGTGAGCGATGACATCCTCGATGCGGCGCGCGCGATGTCTGGCCTCGTCCGGACCGAAAGCCAGTTGAGCGCCCCAGCGACAGCCTGAGCACTTCTGCCGTCGGCCAACTCCACCGTGCCCTCCGCCGCCTCGGTCTCCACTGCATCCCAGACCCACTCCAAGAGCCTCCTGCGCAGCGGCCTCGTCGTCCGCGGTGAGGTCCCCCCGAGGCCGGCCGTGCACGCGCACTCCTGTGGATACTCGAGGCGCCTCCTGTGCCGTCGCGGCGACGCCGCAACCGACCGTTTTCGATGGAAGATGGTTGCTTTTTCCTCGTTGATGCCCTCGAAGGGGCTGGCGTTCGCCCCGATCGCGGCAGGAAGGATCTGCTCCGAGCGCGGGCGGCAAGAGTGGGCGACAACAGAGCGGGTGGTGCCAGCAAGAAGCCGGTGCGGCGGCCAGTGGCGCCATTTCGCACGTCCGCAAGCCATGGTGCGGCGGTGGCTGCCACAAGCGACCGGAGGTCGGAGGCACTGCAAAGCGCCCAGCCAGGCTGGCCGGGGATGCACTGGGGGCCAAGTGATGCCACTGATGGGGCGCAGAGCTCCACCACCAGGATGCCGAGCTGGCACGCCAAAGCTAGCCTCTCGGACGGCATCGCGCACTAGAACGCCAATGTGGTCGTGCCCTCGCCCTCCGTCGTTTAGGGACTCCCATGCCCGATCACCAGGCGGCCCTGTGACCGTGTCTGGACAAGCTGCGCGGCTAGTCTTTCACTCTTCTGGTGCTGGATCGTGTGATCCAGCTTTTCGCTCCCTTCTGATAGTCTCCTGTGCCCTCAGAGGCAAACCGCACCTCGTGGATATCGCCGACGGCGTTTTTGATGATCTTGCGCATCAGGGCGCTGCTCGACAATCACGCGCATCTGATTCACCTGCTTCTCGACGTGCTGGCCCATGTCGAAATCGAATTGCCAACTCACCGAAGTCCGAGCTCTGATGGTGGTGAGCTTTCTGGAAAACAGCCCTGATGCCAGCTAGAGTCCCCGTAACCAGCCGTGGTGTGGCCCCCGTAGCCCCTCCCAGCCGCTGGCCCGCCAGCACCCTGTTCCTCCTCCTCCTTCTCCACCTCGTCCTCCTCCCCATCATCTTTCTCATCTTCCTCCTCTCCCTCCTGCTCATCTCTGCCCTGGCCTCCTCCTTTACATCCTCACCCGCCTCCTGATCATCCTGCTTTGCCTTTTTCTTCTTCCTGTCCCCTCTCCATCATCCCCCTCTCTTTCTCCACCCTCCTCCCGCCGCCTGCGCCTCCTCCTCCTCCTCCTCCTCCTCCTCCGCACACTGCCTCGTCGGAGCGCTCGTAACTCGTACATCATTTGCCTCCTCCTCCTCCTCCTCCTCCTCCTCCTCATCGTTCTCCTCCTCCTCATCATCCTCATCATCATCGTCCTTCTTGCTTCTCCTCCGCCTCCTCCTTTAGGGAAGGGAGGGAAGGAGGAGACGAGTGAGACAAGGAAAACTCATGGGGATGCCACGGAGAGATATGGTGGGGTTGTGCATGGACGCGTGTGTACACATCGTTATGTACGTATACTCATACACATGTGCTGCTTGAGATGTAAAGATCTTCCTGGAAGCAGGTGGAGCCGAGCCGCGGCCGGATGGCAAGGAGAGTGGGAAACGAAAGGAAAGAAACAGAAGGGCTGAAAGCTGGGGGAGGGGAGGGAAACGGCTGCTCCCGATACCGAGCTCCTCCTGACCCAAGGGAGGTTCCTCATCTCCCACAGGTAGGGCAGGTGCTCGGCAGGCGCCAGCAACTCCTTCCACCGCACCCACATCTCCCTCCCCCTCCTTCTCCCTCCTACTCCTCATCCCCCTCCTTCACCCTCTCCCCCCCTCTCCTCATCCTCACGATCGTACTCCCTCTCCTCGTCGTCTTCGTGGTCTGGTCTTGTCGTACGCGTAAAGGGCCGATACCCAGGGCAAAAGGCAGGGGCCGATACCCTGGGCAATGGGCAGGCATGGTTCCGTCCCAATGAGAACTCTGGCAGTGGGGCGAATGCCCTGCGCGCGTGCCCGCATTGCAGGGGCGGGGCTTCTTCGCCATTGCAAAACAGCTTCCAGGACCCCCCGCCCCGTAGCGCCTCGCCTGCCTCCTCGCCCACTAGCGGCGCGCAAGTGCGCGGCGCCACTGCGCGAATGACTTTCTCGTCCTCGTGGTCCTCCTCCACCTGCTCGGGAATCACCCTCGCTCGCTTCCCTCGTCCTCACCCTCATGCTCACCCTTGCCATCGCTCCCCTCGCATTGCCCTATCCTCACTCCCATCAGCTCCCGTTTCCCCATTCCCCTTCCTCCTCCACCTCCCCTTCTTCCTCCACGCTTCATGCAGCGTCATGAAGGTCTCATTCCGTCCCTCCGCTCAATGCGAGGACGTCCCGTCCGTTTCCTCTGAGCTAGGATGTTCAATGTCTTCGCCCTGCTCGTATCCTACAGTGCCCGCTCCACCAGGCACTTTGGCCTGCATGTCGTCTCAGCGTTGTGCACGCCCCAGGCAATGATCCCATCATGGGATTGATTCGCGGACATACGAGTCCTTAGTCCTGGGTCCTCCCCGCTCCCACCCCTCGCTTTCCCCTTCCCCCTCTTCCAGCGCGTTCCACGCACTACCTCCCTGTGCACGCGGCCCTCTGGGTGGGCTCTGTCGAAGAAGGGGTATCTCTACCGAGGAGCAGGACCGCCTCCTGAAGCAGAAGCCATGTAAAAAGCGGCCAATCAGGCACACAAGGAACAGCTCGGCAGGATCCCAGGTGCTGTTGAGCCGAAAGTCCTCAGCCAAGCCGCGAAGATGGCAAGGCAAGGGAAACCCATCTTGTCTGACAACTGGCACCCACGTTTCCAGCTGGCTCCTCCATTCCGCCCCTCCCCATTCTCTCCCTCGCTTCATTCCTCCCCTTCTCCCCCTCGCTCCATTCTCCACACACTCCATTCCTCCCCTTCCCCTTCCCCCTTCTCCCCCGGGAGGGGAAGGGAGGAGGGGAAGGGAGAAGGAGCGGTAGATGGGGGGAGGTGACATGGCGAGGGGAAGAAGCACTGAGGTCCTGGTGTCAGCGCGCGACTCTCATCGCATGTTCCTTTCACTGCTTTTTTGTGTGGTCTCTGGCTCTACGGCGGCTACTGGTGCTCGCTGGCTAGAGCCCCTGTGCCACCCCCCCTCCAAGAAGGGAGCAGACAACCTCCATAGTCTCCTCACATGCCCGTGCCCCTCCTGTTGCACGCCCTTCACAGCCACCCAGGCCTCGCCCCGGTGAGTGGCACAGGAGGCTCTCGGGAAGGGCTGAGATGAGAGCGCTCCCTGGGAGGGAGTGGGCAGTGGCTCCTCGATCCCCCCCCTCTGTGAGCGACAACGGACAGCGAGGCAAAGAACGAAGAATATACAGAGCATATTGGGCAGAATGGCAGGCCCGAGGATGAAGAGGAGGATGAGTAAGAGGAGGAGAGGGAGGAAGAATGAGAACTGTCCCACCGCAACGCGAAACCTCATCGCTCATCCGTGAGGCGGCGCCAGGCCGCGCAGTTTAGGGGAGAGGAACGGAGAATGCAAACAGTGGAGGGGCAGCAGAGTGGGAGGGATGCTACAAAGAGGGCAGAGAGCTGGTATGCGGCGCCTGGCGAGTAATCCTGCGGAGAAGGAAGAGGAGGATGAGGAGGATGATGATGATGATGAGGAGGAGGAGGAGGAGCAGGAGGAGGAGGAGAAGGAGGAGGAGGATCAGATCAGACACACATCGGGCCAATAACCGCTTCGAGCACAAGCAAACGCCCTAGGACCGACTCATCTGCCGCACTGGGAGGAGGAGGAGGAGGAGGAGGAGGAGAAACAAAGGATTACGGTTGGCGTTTGAAAGATAGCGATCAACATCGATCTCCGAAAAGCACGCTCTCATCTGTCCCTGTGAGGCGGTCTCCTCGCGAGGGCCCCTTCTGTGCACGCCATCCCCCCCTGCCAGGGCTTCTTCGGTGCACGCTGTCCTCAGGGTGGGGGGATAGCGTGCAATAGGCGGGCCAGCGGCGCCACACCGCACGCCATCCTTCCAGCGCCAACCGCAAGGACTGGCCCGCCTCCTCTCGGGCCGGGCGAAAGGGGGGATAGCAAAGGGGGGGGGGTGAGAATCAGCTGACGTAGCTGACTTTCCCGGCGCCTCCCGGCGCCGGGAGGCGCCCATGTATCGAGGCATGGGCCCCTCGGTGGGGCCGAAACCAGCTGCATGCAGCAAATTTCGTAACCCCCCCTTTCCCAATCCCCCCCTTTCGTCCGGCCCGATCCTTCGAGGCAGGTCTGGGCAACAGGTATCAGCACACTGGGGGCGCCCACGAGCGAGCGAGGGGCCGAGGAGGGCCGAGGGAGCGACCGCAGCGCGCAGCGCGACGGGCCCGAGGGGGCCGAGCGAGGGGGCCGAACGGGAGAGCCAAACGAGAGGGCCCGCAGCGAGGGGCCAGGGGGGCAGGGAGGACTAGGAGAGGGGGGAGATGATTCGGGGAGACGAAAAGGGTAGGATAGCAGAGGGTAGGGAAGAGAATCAGCTCACGCAGCTGGTTTTCCTGGCGACTCCTGGCGCCGGGAGGCGCCCGTGTATCGAGGCCATGGGCCTGGCGGCGGAACTGAAACCAGCTGCGTGCAGCAGATTTCGTACCATCCCCCTTTCCTATCCTACCATGTCGTCCGGCCCGAGATGAGGGAAGACGAAGGGAGAGGGCGATAGTGGAGGCGGGCGGTGGGGTAGGGGAAGGAGGGAGGGAGGAGTATGAAAGATGCAGGGCGAAGAAGGGAGACATGAGGCCGAACAAGGGAGAATGGGAAGAGGATTGAATCATGTGCCTTGAATGATTCCCCCTAAATTGCATATGTGGTCTCATTGACTGCGCGTATTGCGCCATCTTGATACAATTCGCAATCTTCCTACTGCCGCCTCAAGTAAGTAGCACGTGCGCCCTCCGTCCTCTTCGGGCGAGTGCTCAAGCTCCACAGTTTTCACGCCCTCGCTTGTGTGGTCATTGGAAGTGAAGCCTCCCAATTCCCGTCAGCAAACAGTGTGGAACACTCGCACGTTCGAACAATGCTGTGGCTCCCATGGGTACTCCGCATACTGTCTTCCAACCCCATTTGCACCGCAAAACGTGCATCAAACCCTCCGCAATTCTTCAAGATAACCGCTGCCCCGTGCTATACACACATCGCACTGACAAAGCATGCTCACATTCAGCGCAACATCTCAGCGTTTCTGAGCTCTGGGAACACGCGTGCCCGTAACACCGGTGGGGGTGGCGAGTCTTTCTGGGGCGTCTGCGGGGGGCGTCCAAGAAGGGGGGTCGCAAAGCATGGCCCGAGGCAGGTGCGCGGACGATGGGGGGACCACGGGGGTGCATTGAAAGAAGAAGAGAGGGCCCATGACATCGGGAGAGATGTCATGGCCCCGGCCGTGAGATCTATCCCCTCCGCCACCACCCCTTCTTGGCCGCCCTCGAATGGTGTGGACCCTCCACTCCTGGGCGGCCCCCCGAATCGAGTTCGATCGTGAGAACTGTTGTGGGATCGACAGTGAATCCAGATGTGAGACCGATAGCGGGACCGCCTGTCAGATCCATAGTGAGATCGATTGGGAAATCGATCGTGGAATATGTTGCGAGGTCGATCATATCGCTTGTGCGATCGATCGTGAGTGCAATTGTCTAACCGATCGTGAGGTTGACAGTGAGATCTGTTGAGAGATCGATCGTGGGATCGACAACGCGAGATCTGTTGTGAGATCGAGGGTTTGATCGATGTGAGATCGACTGAATGAGACGCTGGTTCCCCCCCTCCCCCCCCGAACCTCCACATCACACGAAGGGTGGTCGCACAGGCATGTGGCGAAACCTCGGAGGACCCCCCAAAATGGACGGCAACGCAGCGGCCAAGAGGCGGCCACGGGCGGCGCCGCGGCGAAACCTCGGCGGACCCCGCTCCCTCCCCCCTCCAATCGGCGGCCGCGAGGTGACCACGATGCGACTAACTGGCCATCGCTCGGACGTCCATTCCCTGTGCTCTTTTCGGTTCGTGCGTGGCTGTTTCGCCGAATGATCAGGGATGCTCCTCGATGGTCCTCGCCGAAGGAGAAATGCACACGTCCGAGCGATGCCAAGCTAAGGGCAGCGACGCGGCGAAACCTCGGGGCGGCAGCAGGGCGGCAACAGGGCGGCCACGGGGCGGCCACGGGCGGCGGCGGAGCGACGCCTCGGCGGACCCCCCCCCCACGTGGGCGGCGAGGAGGCGGCCACGGGCAGCGACGCGGCAAAACTTCGGCGGACTCCCCCCCCTCCCTCCTGCCCCGCCAGTGGGCGGCAACGAGGCGGGAAAGGGCGGCGACGCGGCGAAACCCCGGCTTACCTCCCAAGTGGGCGGCAGCGGAGCGGTGCGAGACCTCGGCAGACCCGTCCGGTTCCTTGGTGACCTACGCGGGTGTACAGCTTTGTGGTGCGCGTGCAACGAATGCGCTCCGCGGGGTTTTGACATGTGAGTGCGCGCGTGGACTTCGTGGTCTTAGCTCGTCTTTGTTGGACAGGGTTCATGAAACATGATGTTTTCAGATGATCGGCTGCGCTCGACATGTATGATTTGACAGAGGTGGGGGGAGTCGGTGCCGCTTGGCCTGGGGTAGTAGATGAACATGAAGCAGAACCCTCAGGCATAATCATGACCGAAGGTGAACGGTGAGGCAGGATCATGTGCAAACTGGGGCACCCCAGGGGGGGCGTTAGGTTTGGAGGGTAGGGCGTGGTAGACTCTACGATTATCTTGAAAGGGGGGTTCATGTTTGCACACCTTTATATCGTCAATCCCACTGCTCGTGCAAGCATCCCGCTCTCCAACCCGCAACTTGCGTGGAAATTCCATTCGGCCATGACTGTGATTCTTGGAACTTGCTAGCTCCTCTCTGCGCCCGCACTGGCGCGCGCTCGCTCTCGCGCAGATCGACCAACTGGTTTGGTGCAGACGATGCGACCGCGATGGCGCTTACCGATGGGAACTTTGCAGCGCGTCTCAAAGACCGCGCTGGCGCGCGGGCACGTACATGCGGGTCGGTGGCCAGGGCGAGCCTATATCTTGATGACGTTGGCAACGATGGCAACTATCATGGTCATAGCGATGGTGGTAGCGATGGTAGCGACGACGATGGCAAGACCAATGATGACGATGCTGTCCGCATACCAATGGTGGTGATTGTGATGATGATGGCGGCAATGACGGCGATTGGCGACGACGATAACGGCGGTGATCAATAGCGTTGGTGAGAGTGATGATAAATGCGCGCTCGCAGACCTTCAAGAAATCGGGTATGCGTTTGTTCGAAAGGGCTGTGTACTTACATCGGTGTTTGAAGAACTCCATCTGGAAATGCTTCGAACACCACTGGTTTTGGACGGATTTCGGAACGCGCGCGTGGCAACGCGCTCATGTGGCCCACACATTGTTATTTGATACGGGTTCGTGCACTGGGCGCATGCTAGGTCAAGGCAAATGCACCGCGTGGTGAGACGACAATGTGGGTTCTGGACGATATTGCTAACATCTCATGTTTTTTTTTTCGATCGGCTTCAGCAAGTGCGCGCGGGCAGAACACTTGCAATATTCTTATTCAAACAACAATGGGGTCTGACGGTTTTTAGGTTGAGATATTTGCAACGCCCATGTGCTTGCTATGATTTCGACAAGTGCGCGCGCGTGTGGGCTTTGTGGTATCTTCTGCTGGATGTGATTTACACGTAAACTGTCAAGATAAACGAGTGTGCGCGCATGGTGTTATTTGACAAGGACGGCGGAGTGTGTCAATTCCGGTTTGGCTGGGATAGTATGCTGCCATATGGGAGATGGACGATGAGGCATAATCGTATGCACATTGCAATTCGAAAGGTAGATGGTGAAGTCAGGGCGCAGAAAGGTGGTAGAGTCTATCATCCTTCTGAATAGAGGAACCTCTTGCCGGAATCCGCGCGTGACACCCTCTCCGTGCTCAAAGAAACGTCCAGCCCACCAACCCGCTGCTCCGCATAGAACTATTCGGCATGGACGAAGGGAAAGGCCGATAGTAGGATCGGCCAGGATTGCATGAGTTTGTTTCGGCCATGGTCGATCGTGCGTACTAAACATGAAAAACAATTGCGCAAACGGGTGCCGTTAAGTCCAGCCTTGGCACGGGGGTGGGGTATATGTTCCGTAGAAAAGAGACACGGCTGTCGTGGCAGATATCGGGTGTGATCTCTGTGGTGCAAGCTGTGGTGTGCACTATATCAGCCAATGACGAAACGCTAACCACTGCACGAGGCGCCCACGAAACGGCCACAAGCGCCACTTGCGCGAAAACCTCAAGAATCCAGCAACATAGTTGAAAGCAACGCAGGAAAGCCATGTGCAAGCACTGCTTGGGAATTGAACATATCGCCGCCCTTGGTCATGTGGCTTCCTTGTCGAGGCACTGAAGGCTCGCTGGCAACGCTTTTTGATCCATCCAGAACCAGGCGCCGAGTATAGCGCCTGGACTCAGAGGACATCGCCGTCGTCTTTGTCAACCTCCGTGCACGCATACCTCAAAATTGTCAATCAACCGCCCGTGGAATCCGTATGGCCGTTGGTGCAAAACGTGGACTTATCGACGATCCACGTCGTCGGCTGGAGCTGCACCCTCAACTGCTCGTATACTTAAATGGTCCATGCTCAATGTTACTGTCACCGGTTTTGTGCAACCATGGCGCCGCTACTCGCACGCTGGAAACTGCTCAGCAACGTTACCGCGCGCTGTGGGCGAAATAAGTCCAGATGCACGGAGCGACTCTGTTCTGCCCTGCGATAGAGCCGCGTTGGTGATTTGGCTCTGTGCCAGCGAGGGTGATGACTGCGGGACGGCGTCAGACGCTTACCTCTCGCAAGGCGTACCCAGAAGCGCCGCAGAGATGAGCGGCACCGACATGGAGCCTGCCAGCCGAGAACAATCCCCACCCCATTCCTCGATAGCTTGGACGCGCGGCTGCTGTACCCATGCCGATAAACGCCAGCATGACCAAACCTCGGGCATTCACTCCTGCAACCTCCCGTTGAATCTACATCCGCTGTGGTTGTCATCTTCCGTCCATGCGGTCCTCCTCCTTCTCCCGCTCCTCCCCCTCCTCCAACCTTTCTTCTCCTCATCCCCACCTCGTCCTTCCCCTCTTGCTGCATCCTCTCCCCCACCTCAACCTCCTTCTCTCCCTTCCCTCTGTTTCTTCTCTGGCCTTCCTCTGTGGGCTGGCGTGTTCCTTCACCAAGGTCCGCGCTCCACTATTGCGCGGGGGGGAGGCAGGACCGTACGACGCAAAGATACTGCAAGTCAGCTTGGGGGTCGTAACGTACCACTGAACGCCCTCGCCCCACAATGCACATCCTACTATCGTCCACCTGTGCCCGCCTGGCCGAAGCTGGTGGATGTGAGCCCAGACAGGCGCCGTCTTGATTTGTCCAACATACGGGATCCCTGGGAGTCCCGACGCTTTCCCCAGGACCGATTTTTCATCCCGCGGGCAAATCTTCTTTTTCAGAGGTCCCGTGGCCCGGCGAAAGCGCCCAGAGACAAGAAATTGCCAAACACCTACCGTCAACATTTTTTTCACGACGAGCGCATGTTTGGGTTTAGATATCTGGAGGGGCCCTGGGACACACAAATAAATAGACACAAAGAGAACAATACTCCCCATATTTTCCAATATTTCCTGGGTTTTTGTCTTCCCCCCCACTTCCCAGATTTTCCAATCTATTCTGGGGAATCGACGATTCATTGTGTCTGTGTGTTTTTTTCCCTCCCGACTCTCGTCGCCCTACGGGCGTCGCCGCCCATCGAGGACGCACCGACCCCGGGTCCACGCAAGCCCGGGCCCAACCCGGGCCGCGCCGCGAGCCCAGGACCGGCCACGACGCGGCTCCCACCAGGGCTCCGCGGAGGGCGGCAAGGGAACTCGGCCCCAACGCGGCGGATCTCGGGAAGCCTGAGCCCACCAAAAAGGGTTCATCTCCTGGGGGCGAAAAATCGCTTCCGACGCCTTCCGACACGCTCCTGCCGCAAGTTTCGGCATGTCTGGGTATGGATACCGCCGTCGCCCTACAGGAGTCGGCGGCCATCGAGGACGCACCGACCCCGGGTCCACGCCAACCCGGGGCCAACCCGGGCCGCGCCGCGAGCCCAGGACCGGCCACGACGCGGCTCCCAGACCAGGGCTGCGCGGAGGGCGGCAGGGGAACTCGGCCCCAACGCGGCGGACTTCGGCCATCCTGAGCCCAAAGACGCTTTCATCTCTTGGGGGCGATCGTTCACTTCCGACGCCTTCCGGCACCCTTCCGCAGGTTTACGCCGGCCTTCCGCCCCTGCGCCGCGGAAGAGATGCCAACTCCTTCGACCCTCGAAGGCAAGGCATCACGTGGCGGATTTCGGAAATCCTGCTGGAGGCCTGGAAGGTCACACCAACACCGACACATGGGGCTGCCTCCACAGGGGGAAGAGGATCCTCGAGTTCGGTGCTGGTGGTAATATTTCGGTTGCCTGGGAAGCCAAAATACTACCACCATCCCCGAGATCGGAAGTCCTGAGCCCAAACACGTTTTCATCTCTCGGGTGGAACGAAGAGGGGGGGATAGCAACGGGTAGGGTAGAGAATCAGCTCACCTAGCTGATTTTCCCAGCGCCTCCCGGCGCCGGTAGGCGCCCATGTATCGAGGAATGGGCCCGGCGGCGGGGCCGAAACCAGCTGCATGCAGCAGATTTCGTACCCCCCCCTTTCCCTATCCGATCCCCCCCTTTCGTTCGGCCCGAATCTCTTGGGGGCGATCTTTCACTTCCGACGCCTTCCGGCACCCCCCTTCCGCAACTTTACGCCGGCGGAGCCGCCCCTGTTTTGCTTCCGCCGACCTTCCGCCGGCCTTCCGCCCCTTCCGCCGCGGAAGAGATGCCAACTCCTGCGATCCTCGAAGGCAGGGCCCTTTTTGGAACGCCTCCGCGTGGCTCCCAAACTCGGGTCGGCAAGAGGGGACTGGCTGACCCTCGTCAGCGCTGACCCCCGCTGCGTGATCTCCAATCGGGGATGGACAAACCCCCCTTTAGTAAAACGTGGCTTAGTGAAAAAGACCTGAGGCCCAAACCTGGCGGGCGCAAGCCCGGAAAATAACGGCCGCGGCGCCCTCTCGAGAACCGAAAACGGACAATTGACTAATCGACGTGTCACTGTTGGGGGTGCTGTCCACCCCCGATCCAAGCCCAACCATGCGCCCCGCGCCCCGGTGGGCGCCTCTCTCGCGCGTGGTCCCGCGCACGGCCCGGGGCGTGTGCTTTTCGTGTGCCTTGCCTGCACACGCCCCCCCTCCCCCTCGTGCCTGCCCCTGTGCTGGACTCGTTTCTCTTAAGGGGAAAACAAACCTACCTCGCTTTTGACCACCCTCGCTTCCAAGAGATACCAAACGATGCCAAATTGCAGCCTGTACTGGTCAGGCCGCTTGACGAGGAGGCGCGTGGTATGGTTTGGTTTTGCCTGGAAGCGAAAGCGGGGTAGGTAATTCACGCTCTGATCTCTCTGACGCCCCATTGCCTGTCGTCGTCGTCGTCGTCGTCCTCGTTGGCCTCGCGGACCGCATGCGCGGCCGCCGAGGCGCTCGCTAGGGTTGCCGGCATGGAGCCGCTGGGGAGCGTCTTGAGACGCCTGAAGTGGGGTCGACACGTGTGGGGTCAATTTCGGGCAGCACCTGCTGCTGGGCAGGATAGGATCATCACAGGTGTTGTCCCCATTTCGGGCGTGTCAAGCCTCGTGAAGGATGATGCGGAGACATTGGTAACCCACGTGGGCCTATTAATAATGTCGTCGCCCCAGCAGTGCATGTCCACAACCACGGCCTTCGCCACCCGATGAAGAGAACACATGAAGTTCAGCATGGTTTGGCGACTGTGTGTATGTGCACCTTACTCGCCGATGACAACTGACGAGTCAACTTATCTGCTACATTCTTATGTATTGCCAGACCGCTGCAGAAGCAAGCAACCTGTAAAAACGCCTCGAATCATAAACCTGAAAGCACGTGACCCCTGCAGCGCCACCAAATTGCCCAATAATGCCTAATAGGGGCTTTTGATGTTGTTCATGATTTGGGAGGGGGGGTGGTCGGAGCGACCACCACGGCAACAACGCTTCTCCTGAGGACTTCTCTCGGACTCCCGCACGGGCGGACTCCGCAGAAGGACGCAGTCGGGAGAACGGTAAGGGAGCCCTGCGAGCTATAACAAGTCCCAACCTTTCCGCACATCTCCAGCTCTACGTATCCTTCGGCCTCTCACACACACAACCGCTTCCTCTCACAATGCCTCCACCGCCGCCTGCCTCGAGGATGAGGGCGCCCCTCTGCCCTTGCCATGCGCTGCCGATCCCAGAGCGACAGGCTTGACCGCGGCGGTATGCGGAGGCAGGAGCCTCGAGGCGTACAGAGGTGCGCGCCCCCCCCCGTCCTCCTCGCCCGCCCTCCCCTGGGATGGACCATGGACCCCAGAGGGGGAGGGGTCAGAGGGAAGAGGGGAAGGGAAGAGGAGAAGGCAGGAGATGGAAAATGATGATGAGGGAGGGGAGCGAGAGAAGGGGGATAAAGGAGAAGGAAGAAGAGTCTTAGTAATGTGGGGGAGAGAGACGAGAACGTCAATGCAGGCGCTCAACTCACCGCGGGTTCACTGGGCCGGTGAGTCGGGACTACAACGATGCGGCGCAAATAGAGGCAACTATCCCCAGAGCAGAGCCCTTCTGCACTGCACAATGGAGAGGGAAGAGGAGGCGGAGGAGGAGCAAGAGCAGGAGAAGGACGACGACGAGTAGTGGCAGGCGGATCAGGGAAGAGGATGAGGACTATGAGGAGCCAACAACAACTCGCAGGAAGGGGGATCACATGTTGACACCTGCAACATGTAACACGTAAAACCTGAACATCTGAAGTCGGCACCAAAAATAAAAACGCGACCCCTGGTCGGGCCATGCGAAGTAGCATACGGATTCTCGAGGCAGCGCTCGGGCCGCATTCGGGACAAATGTGCATTTTCAACGCACGTGTCCCCATAAGCAGTCACGAGCAACCTCCGAATTTCGCTGGGTACGAACATCCCGTGGCCGCGCTTCACTGTTGAACTAGACTCTGTGGCGGCAAGCAACTTTCCATGAGCGGCCAACGAAGAAGACAGGCGCAAAGAAGGCAAAGGGGGAACACGGGCAACGACTTTGGCGAAGCCAAAAGGTACCGATACCGCTACTCCCAGGACCTCTCCCAGGGTGCGTTCTGACCAAGATTTCGAGGTGAATCCAGGGCCTTCCAGGAGGCCCGAGAAAGCGAACACGGGCGAACGGTAGCAGTATGGGTACGGGTAGCAGTATGGGTAGCAGCAAGCCATTTCAGACCTCCCCCGTGGGAGAACACTCCAAAACATCGTCCCCAGACCCCCCCAGGCCCTCCAAGATAGCCTGGAAGAGACCCCCCCCCGAAATGAGACCCCCCTCCCTTTATTACGAAATCTGGAGTACCTTTTTCCTCCTCTGAAACATGAGGGAACAACCAATCTACACAGATCCGCAGAAATCGCAAACACGCTCGCGAATGTGCCCGGGCAGGGCCAGAAGCGGTGCCCGGTCCCTCGCGAGCCGAGAGCGAACAGAGGCTGGACTGCCACAAGCCTAGGCAGAAGGACTGTGCCACATGATCGAGCCCGTAGCGCTGCGGTTGCCAATGCCTACCAGGAACACGAGGGGGGGGGAGAAGCGTAGTAGAAAGCCCGCAACAAGACAGCTACATGGGAGCAAGGCCACATCATGAACGCACGTGATGAGCTGCAGGGGAAATGATGTCAGAGTGCATCGGTCGGATGTGAAGCGGGGAGGAGGGAGGGAGGACGGAGGGTTGATGGGGGATGAGGGGGGGGGGAATGACGGAGGAAGGAAGAGGTCGGAGAGAGAAGGGCCGATCGAGGAGGAGCATGAGGAAAGACTGTGGAGGATGACCCGTATGCAATACCACTACGGGGTATATCGTGCTGGATACAATCAAAACGCATGTCTACATGTTTCTACATGTTCCTTAATCAACCAGCAAAACGCCTGAGACATCCTGAGGATCCTTGCAATCCAGCCCCCTCTGGTCATCAGCACCGTCATCACCATCACCATCACCATCACCATCACCATCACCATCACCATCATCATCATCATCATCATCATCATCATCATCATCATCATCATCATCAAATTCATCATCATTAACTAACATCAGCAACATCAGCATCACCATCATCATCATCATCAACATCATCATCACCACCCGCAACATCACAATATCCTTGCAATCTGGCCCCCTCTGGCCATCAGCACCGTCATCACCATCACAACCACCATCATCATCGTAATCATCATCAACAACATAAGTTACATCATCACCATCACCATCGCCAACATCATCATCATCATCATCATCATCATCATCATCATCAGTATCAGCATCATCACCATCACCAGCAACATCATCATCATCATCATCATCATCATCATCATCATCATCATCATCATCATCACCATCATCATCTTCAGCATCATATCACCCAAGATCACCATGATCATCATGATCATCATGATCATCATGATCAGCATCATCATCATCATCATCGTCATCATCATCATCATCATCATCATCAGCATCATCATCATCATCATGATTGTCATCATCATCAGTCGGCGTCATCATACTCTGAGTGCAAAAGCATACTCTGAGTAAGATGGGGAAGAGATGGATGAGGTGAGGAGAAGGGAGTTCCGCGCGGTCACAGGAGTAACAAGAACCCCATCCTCTGGATATGGGGAACAGGACCCCCATCCTTTGAGTATGGGGAGTCACAACAAGACCCATCGTTTGGATATGGCCCTGGCGAAAAACCGTTGACGAATCATACTGCCTGAAATCTTGGCCCCGTTCTTGACTACCTACCAGACCACCCCAACCCAACCCGAAGACCCGAATTTCGGGTTGGGGGGGGTAAGGGTTCCACGTGTGTTTTTTCGATGTTTCCCGACCCCCCCCCCACTAGAAATCGAGGGTAAATCTGAGCCTTCGGGTTGGGTTGGGGTGGTTTGGTGGGTGGTGAGTTCTCTCCCCTCTGCTCCCCCAGCAGTCAGGAGCTCTCGCCGCGGCGTGCCGCCGCGGCGGCCCCGGCGACCTGCTGTGCCCTGCGAGCGAAGACCCTGTCGCTCCGCTGCGCGGGCCCGGGGGCTCGGAAAAGCTCGGGACGTTGACGCGGGGGGACTGGGCCGTGGATAGCGTGCCGCGCCGAATCCAAGGGCTCCTAAGTTCGCGCTTCGCGCTGCGCGAAGCGCGAATAACTTCGCGCTCTCGCGCCGCCCCCCCAAAGGGAGAAGAGGAGGACGAGGAGGAGGGGGGGGAGGAACGAGGACCGCGAAGCGCGAAGCGCGAATAACTTCGCGCCCTCGCGGGAGCCCTTGTTGACGCGGGGGGACTGGGACGTGGATAGCGTGCCGCGCCGAATCGGGGATCTTCTGACCCGGGTCAGTCCAAACCCGGGTCAGCAGGAAACCAAAAACTGCCATGCAGAAACAAAAAACTGCAACGCTGAACTTCGCAAACCCGGGTCAACCAATATGCGCGGCCGCCTCGCGGCCACGAGCGGCTCGCTATCCCGGGTCAGCCAGAGGGGGTCTTCGCAGGATCCTGCAGGATCCGGTGCCCTGGCTGACCCCCGCTTGCATTGACCCCCGTCTCTTGAGCCCCGACCGAAGCTTGGTGGGTCAGAACCGGCGCAGCGACACGCTGAGCCAGAGTTCCTGACAGGATCTCCCCCCCCTCTCCTTCTCAGTTCTCGCGGGGCTCCAGGCATGGCGTCTGACAGGCACGCCTCCTCATCCGACTCGTCGGACGTGCACCTCGCTCCCCGCGGCGGCCGCGCCGGCCAGCTCCCATGGGCGAGGTCCCAGCCCCATCGCTACCCACCCGCCTCCTCCCCCCGCCTCGCCTTCTGCCTCTCTCCCCCGCCCCCCTGCATCACCTCTTCTCGTCCTGCGGGGAGCACGGCGGGAGGTTTCTTGGCAAGTCCGGTCTCCGGGGGCCCGCCCTCGCCGGATCCTGGGACCGTCAAAGTGACGACTCGGGATGAGAAGTCGGTCCCCGGGAAGGGGTCCAGACGTCCTGGAGTTCACGTTTGGAAGAAAGCACGACGTCGGAGGTCTGGGCCTTGCCCCCCCTCACCTCATGTGGATGTGGACCCCGCCAGTGGTTCTATGTGGCGGTGCGTTTGTCTTACGATCTCAAGCGCAAAGCTATGGCGAAGCATGCGATGATGATCAGATAATGCCATATCTCCCGTGCGCGGTAAAACGCAGAGAGAAGCAACAACATACATTCGATTGTGGCAGGTTGCGGTAACATTCTCTCTGCCGCAGAATACACAAGCATATGTTTGTGACAGATTCTGGCGGGTTACACAGAGATCCCTTCTGTAAGGACTGACACAAGGATGTCTTTCGCGGCAGATTGTAACCATATTTCTTTTGTGGCAGATTGCAGATGGATTCCTTTTGCGGGGGATTGCTGACAGATTTTGTCGCGCAGTTCACAGAGGACCTCCGTTGTCGGAGAGTGCAGAACATTCCCTTTGTCGGATAATACACCCGATTCTCTTTCTGTCGGGTTACAATCGGACTCTTCTTGTGGAGGGTTACTCTGGGAGTCCTTTTAGTGGACTTACACACGTATTCTTTCTGTGATGGCCCACAATTCGATCATTTTTACGGCGGCCTAAATAGATATAGATTTCGGTGTGTGGCGGCTTCGAAGATTGATTCCGTTTGTGGTAGTCCACACACATTAACTCGAATGCCGGGCTTCCATCTTGATTCTTGTTTGGGCGGACTGCCAATCGAATTCCTTTGCGGCGGGTTGCGAAATGATTCCTGGAATGGCGGCCTAAACATATTTGTTTGTGGCGCCTCGCATATGGATTCCTTGTGTGATGGACCACAGACAGATTATGCAATGTCGGCGTTGCATATGAGCTCTTTGTGTGGCGGCTTGCAACATGATTTCCTTTCCGCGGCGGCCTCGTCAACTATTCCCTGTGTGGCGCCTCTACCGGGAGGTCCCTTTTGCTTGCAGCTGGCTTGCTTGTGTGGCAGCAGTACAAGTAAATTTCTCAGGTGGTGGTCTACAAACAAATATCAGTTGTGGCGGCATCACGTGTTGACTCCCGTTGTGGCAAGACAGTGATTCCTGTTGTGGCGACCTCACACACATATATATACACATGTACACACACACTAGAACTACGCGCGAGGTACGCGCGCGCTTAGGCTATAGGCGATTCCGCATTCATTGTCAGTACATAATCTTTGCACGAATACACACACGACAGCACAAAATGGAAAACGCCCCGAGCGTAGCCCACCTTTAGCGCGTTGTGCCAGGCCTTCTGAAGGATAGCAGCGGGCTTGTGGGGCAGTCATGGAGTCCGTCGGCCCCTCTTGGGTCATCAAAGCGTGTGATACTGTCCCCCCCCCGTAATCCCCCCAAAAAACAAGGGGGGTGGGGTGGGTGCACAATTGCAACTGAAAATGCTGAGCGAACTTTGCCCGTTTGAAAATTGGATCCCCACTGTCAAACGGGCAATCGGCCACGCTTCCCTTCAGTTTCCCTGTTTGGCAGTGGGGATCTCATTTTTGAATGGACAATCGGGCACCCCGATGACCCGTTTGGAAACGGGAATCCCTTTGCCAATTGGGCGATCGGAACTCAATTCACCCGCCTCGGCCTAGCCCTTCGATTGCTCATTTGAACGTGGTACTCAATTCTCGCGACTCGCCCACCCGCGATTGACAGTGGGCCCTCACTGACAAATTGGCAATCGGAGCTCAACTCCCGCGCCTCGGCCTGCCTCCACGATGGTCCGTGTGACAGTGGGATCCCGCTGTCAAATCGATAATCGGACTCTCTTGGCCGCCCAGACCTGTCCTCCAAACGAACTATTTGGCAATGGGGCCCCGCTGCCAAATGCGCTAGCGCCCTCCCCCCCCCCGTCCTGGCTGGGCCTGCACGTTTGCCAGTGGAGCCTCACTGTCAAATGGCCAACCTCCCAAATGGCTGCCCATTTAACAACCGGTCCCCCGGAGCTACATCCATGCTGCAAAAGCCTCATGGAAGACCACCGAAGAGCCGCGCAGGAGCATCTTGATGACCCCTCACGAGCTTCGTAACGACAGGGGCCCCAGAAGGGCACCTTACTAACAGACCATGGAACATCGAATTTGACAACTTACTTTTTCGGCCTCCCAATGCTCGCGTCATCCAGAGCGTCTCCATGGCAATTTCCACCGCTCCTTCGGCTGCGCGGCAATTCCACCTGCATCGATCGCAAGATCATCGCGGGCCGTTTGGTACCGAAACCAGAAAATTCGAAACAACTGCATGCAAGCGGTGAACCGTCGACCTGGTTACCGCCGGAAACCTCGTAGAGTTCCTCGCCCGCGATTTATTCCTGGTGGCCACAAGTCTTCGCTCCAAAGAATGACTCACTGGCAAAGTGCGGCATAGCGCCCCTCCGCCCATGTGAGGACACCCCTCAAACATTCCGTGGCCCCGCGGGTGGCTGGCTGGTCTGATTGGCGCCAGCAGCCATCAAGGGTCTTGTCCCTCGAAGCATAGTAAGACGCTGGGGCATAAAAACTGTTCGCTCCACGTGGCTCAGAATACAGCGTTTGCACATGTCTTGTGGCTTGAAGGACTTCACGACGAGCTAAAGGTCGCGGGAGAGTCCTCGTGGAGCCCTCTTGGGGCAATCTTGAGACCCTCATGGGGCGTCTTGGGGGCCTTCTCGGCCCGTCTTGGACCACTGCGATGAGCTCCGTTGAGCCCTTTTTGGAGGCGTCTTTGGGCTGCCCTGGTCCGTCGGAAGACTCTTTTCGGACCATCTTAAGGTCCTGTTGGGCGCCTCTGACTCCCGCGCAGCCCTCCTGGATTCATCCTGGGCGGAAAAATTTGGAGCAACATTCACCAAGCAATGTCTGCGGTGCGAACGGCAATGGGTCCCCTGCTATATGCGGGTGTATCCCATTGTCGCCTCACACTTCTCCAAAGTTACGCGCCTGCCTTGCAGCATAGAGACACAACGCGCAGCAAGCACTGTTTGCAGTGCGTGCGGGAATGGTGCCACCTGCTATTTGCAGGTGCATGCCGCTCTGCCCTCACAGCTCGTGCAGTAACCACGTGTGAGGGGTGTGCTGAAATCGGGGCAGTCACGCATACGATTCATGCAACAGCAGCCTTCGGTGGAACTCCCTGCTGGGCCACGAAACGTGTGAGGGGTACGCCGCAATAGTTCGGAGAATACATGCACAAGCAGCCAATTGAGCCTTAGATGTAGCTCCCTATGGGGCCATGGAGCGTGTGAGGAGAGGGCGCAACCCTCACATGCCCTCCCCTCACACGCTCCGTGGCCCAGTAAGGAACTCCGCCGAAAGCCCCAATGGCAAGAATCGCATGCGTGACCGCACCAATGTCAGAACACCCCTCACGCGTGGCCCTTCGAAAGCTCCACCGAAGGTCCCATTTGCAGGGATGGCATGCGTGACCGTGCCCATTTCGACACACCCCTCGTACTTTTCGTGGCCCCATAAGTAGCTCCGCAGAAGGCCACGGTGGCGGGAAACGCATGCGTGACAGCGCCTATTTCGGCACACCCCCTCGCACGTTTCGCGGTCCCCTTGGGAGCTCCACCGAATGCCCCGTCGGCAAGAATCCCATGCGTGAGCGCGCCAATTTGGGCACACCCTTCACACGCTTCGTGGCCCCATAGGAGTTCCACCAAAGGCCCCGCCACTTGCTGCTCCCCAAACCGCGCCCAACTGCTCCCCAATGCCAGCGGGTCGGCAAACACTCAGATCAGCCGTGACACATTACATGCCGATGTAACCCGTTGCGGCTGATCCCTGCGACCCCATCAGCAACGCCGCTCCGTCCTTCTCACGCGTGCCTGAGCTTTGTTTGCGCGCCTCATCCCTAAATTTCTACCTGTCTTGCGGTACTTGTAACTGCATATGGTTGGGTCCTTCGCCAAGCTATTGTTTTTTCTTGTGGTCCCTGGGTTGCTACCAGGGGGCGCCACAACCGAGAATCCTTTTTTTTTATAAGGCCGCCGTACATGGAATCCTGTTGTATGGCCGCCACAACAGGAATCCGATTGTAAGGCCGCCACACAAGGATTGCTGTTGCAAGGCCGCCGCTGGAAGAATCTGGTTGTACGGTCGCCTCCAACAAATCCTGTTGTAAGGCACCCTCAAAGACAAACATGGCTATCTGACACCACCACAAACGGACGCAACAGAGAGTAAGATGATAAGAGAAAGAGCCAGACAAGGACACCACATTTTCAACTATAACCGAAGTTTGGCCATACTTACCCTCCCCTCCCCCCCCCAATTTGGTTCCTGCAGGTGGCGAGCCCCTGTGGACGAGCCTTGCCCCGATCGTCCATCCCCTCTCCCCCTGCCTCTCTTCCCCTGCCCCCTTCCCGCGGCACGCCCGAAACGGGTGCGACACAAATGGGCACAATGCCCAACATCAATCGATCGTTGTCCAAGACCAGCAGCGGCCGCTGCTGGGCAGGCGACTCTTCGTCTCAGAGGACCACTTCCGCGGCGACGCCAACACCGAATCCGGCTCAACACTGAAAAGGACTGCTATTCTGCTATTGGTCGTCGTTCCCATTCTCTCCGTGCCCATCTCGACCCTCCAGATCCCCCCCTGCCCCCAACTTGCGTTTCCCGCAGCCTCGGGTTGACTTGACGTCCGAGGCCCGAGGCCCGACGAGAGCACAGCCCAGCACCGATGTCAGCGTCCGCCGAACCCCCATCTCCCCTCGCATCTTCCCGTAAGCTCCCCCCCTTCCCCGTGGGAGGGCAGAAAAACGACCCCCAGAATCAGCACCCAGATCTGCAAGTCCCTTGGATTAGCGCTGCCAGGGAAAGAGTCGGACTGGGCAGGACTGTCCAGTGAACATCTAGGCATGTTTCAGCAAGCGCGCTGATCACCGGGGTAGAGGTGGATTTTCTTCCCTTGACACCTCCCCTCCCCTCTCCCCTTCCCCCCTCCGAGCTGCCAGCCCCGACCCCGCTTTGGACTGATTCGGGCACTGGTCCCCTCTCTCCCCCTCCCCTCTCCTCTCCCTCCCGAGGTTCGCTCACCTCCAGGCCGTTGTTCTAAGCCCCCCCGTGCCTCAGCACCCAGCTGATTTCGCAGATGAAGCAACGTTGCGGTGTGGTGGATTTCTCTGCCGGCTCCTTCGTCTGCGATTGCTTGGACTTTCACTGCTGCAGCTCGGGTGGCAGGACTGGACAGTTGGGTGAACTTTGCGAGCGCAGGGAGCTTCCAAGGGCAGGTCGTACAGCCTGGAAGCACGTCACACAAGGCAGACATCCCCAACACAAAAAAAACATCATAAAGTGAAGTTCTTGCCCCCCCATGACCATCAACAGTGGTGTCCCGTACGCGTCGCGGTGAATAATCCCCATTCCCTTCTTCCTCCTGTCCCCTACCCCCTCGTTTCATTTCCCCCTGATCGCCCCTTTTCTACAACTACAGGAGCAATGACTACTATTACTATTATTTTCTCTTGTTGTTGTGTCTCTCTCTCTCTCTCTCTCTTTCCTCTCTCGTTCTCTTTCTCTTTTTATCTTTTTTATTTTCCTCTCTCTCTCTCTCTCCCTCTCTCTCTCTCTCCGGAGCGAGCGTCGGTCCTGACAACCGTCGGGCACCGAGCGACTCGTGGTCGGGGCGTTCAGCGCAATGCCAGATGCACTACCTCGGCGGGCAAGCGTCTGCGGATCACTCACAGCAGGAATGACTCCCTCTCTGGATCGAAACGGGGTCGCGGGCTGTCTTTGAAGAGGCCCGCCGGCACCACGAGCTCAAATTCAATCTCTGGAAGCTCCAGCGGGCGAGCGGCGCCTGACCAAACAAACGCCCGTGCTACGGATTCTGTATCAAAGATACGATCGGCGCCACCGAGGCCGCGATCCCTGGTAGAAGCCAAGGGACCGCGCCCCCGACGTTCTGGCGTTCCCCAGCGCTCCCAGACGTTCCAGGAGCGCCCAAAGGCCCCCGCGCGCCCCCAGCCGCTCTCCAAGCGTCCCAGACGCGCCCGGACGCTCTCAGGCGCTCCCAGACGCTCCAGGAAGCCTCGGGGGGCCCCAGGAAACCCCAGCTGGCCCCAGGAAGCTTCAAGAGGCCTTCGGAGGCCCGAGAGGAGGCTCCAGAAAACGCCCATGGAGCCACAGGAGCCCCCAGGAAGCTACAGAACGCCTCCAGGAAACCCTCGTCGATGCGGCCTCCAGACTGGCTCACAGAGACAGCAGTTCAACTTCTTTTCCTGCAAACCTCCAACCCTCCCATCACGCGGTGGTCGCGTAGCGATACGCCCACATATGCGGCGCGTGTGCGGCGCATCCGCAGAAACACCCGCGCGCGTGTCGAATCTTGAGCAGGAACCGTCCGGCAGGGAGCGACCGTCCCGGAAATCCTGTAGGCCTACAACGACTTGTTCTTCGAACCCAGAAATGTTCTAAGCATCCAAACGATGTCCTTAGAACACAATAGCCCCGATGTGGTAAAGCAAGACAGTCCCAGCCATACATGTTCTAATCACATGCCGTGGAAAACACAAGCGGTTCTTAGAACACTGTTTGGTAGGCCTATAGGCACGCCCGGACGCTTCGCCGAAATATCATCCCTCCGATGCGACGTGCGAGCCTTCCCCCGCGCGCTCCAGCGCCGCGAACTCGCGCGAAGAAGCTGCACGGCGCCGCGTGCCGACGCCCGCGCGTGAACTTGCGCTCCGAGATCATCTAAGGCTCCCCACTTCGCGCTTCGCGCTCCGCGAAGCGCGAAGCGCGAATAACTTCGCGCTCTCGCGCCGCCCCCCCAGAGGGAGAAGAGGAGGACGAGGAGGAGGGGGAGAAGGAACGAGGACCGCGAAGCGCGAATAACTTCGCGCCCTCGTGGGAGCCCTTGGATCACGGCCGACGCGGCGCGCGAGCCCTCTCCTGCGTGCGCGACTGCTGCCCGGTCGCGCGGGGAAGCTGCCTGGCGCAGCGCGCCGACCCCCGCGCGCAAGATTTGCAAAAAAAACCAGGCTTGCAAAAAAACCCTAGGTTTTTTTGCAATCCTGGGTTTTTTTGCAATCCTGGGTTTTTTTGCAATCCTTGGTTTTTTTTGCAATCCTGTTTTTTTTTTTTTTTTTTTTTTTGTTTGTTTTTTTGGGTTTTTTTTTTGCAATCCTTAGTGCTGAGACCGCCGGCGGCGCGACGCGCGAGTCCTCGTGCGTGCGCTCGAGCGCTGCTCCGTCGCGCGAGAAGTCTGCCTGGTCTGCGCCAGCCCCCGCGCGAGAATCTGCGTTCCAAGATTTTCGCCGATGCCGCGCGCGAGTCCTCCCTTGCGCGCGCGAGCGGTACGCAGTCGCGCGAGGAGGCTGCTTAGCGCCGCGCGCCAAACCCCGCGCGAAAATCGCGCGCCGCGGCCACCGCCAGTGCGACGCGCGAGTCCGCGCCCGAGGAATCCTGACGCGGCCTGAGGGTTCCCGAGAAAACGTTTAATTTTTCACGCAAGCCTCCCACCCACCCCCCGCGCGGTGGTCGTGTTGCGATACGTCCGCATGTGCGGCGTCGTTCGACGTTCGTCGCCCGTCGTCCGTAATTCGTCGTCGATCGCCGATCGTCGACAATCGTCGTCCTTGTCACAATTCGTTGTTCGTCGTTCGTCGTTCGTTGCTCGTTGCTCGTCGTCGTCGCTCGTCGACCGTTTGTGGTCGTTTGTTGTTGGTCGTTTGCCGTCGTCATCGTTCGCCTGTAGTCGCGGAGGGATGCATCCGCGGGGAAGTGCGACACATGTCACCTTCCCCCTTTAAAAAGGCGGCGTGGGGGTGGAGGCTAAGTGGGAGCTCGCTGTCGGGCGCAGCCGAAGCAGGGTGGGTGGGGGCAGGGACACAAGCATCGCGACAGCGCACTAACCCATCCCACCCCCAACAATCCTGTTGGGGCGGTGGGATGCGTGCGCGCGTTCCTTTTCATGTTGTGTGTGTGTGTGTGTGTTTTCCTCTCTCTCTCTCTCTCTCTCTCTTTTTTTTTTCTCTCTCTCTCTCTCTCTCTCTGTCTTCCCCCTGATACTGTATAGAGCTGGGGCGCCTTCTCCCTCACATGTTTTTGGACGCACGCACTCTGGATGTGCATGTGTATCTGTATATGTGTATGTATGTACGTACGTACGTATGTCTGTCTGTCTGTCTGTCTGTCTGTCTGTCTGTCTGTCTGTCTGTCTGTCTGTCTGTCTGTATGTGTGTATGTATGTATGTATGTGTGTGTATGTATGTATGTATGTATGTATGTATGTAGGTAGGTAGGTAGGTAGGTAGGTATGTATGTATGTATGTATATATGTAATTGTATGCTTATACAGGTCAGAGGCTGCATCTGTCATATGTGTGTATATATACATCTGTATGTGCCCCCCCCTGGCTGTCGCATGCAGATGTACAAGGCCAGCCCTTCAATAATGGCATTCCCGCCGCAACGTTGGTTGCATTTCGGGATCTTCGCTTTGCTCCCGTCGTTCAGATTTTCACTCTGTCCCAGCGCGGACAGCACTTCTGGATCCAATTCGTTCCTCGTCGCTGCGGTCCCCCTCTTTTCCCCCTCCTCCGCCATCCCCTGTCCTCCTCCTCCTCCTCCTTCTCTTCCTCTTCTTGCTCCTGTTATTGCTCCTCCTCCTCCTCCTTCCACTCCTACCATTTCCTCCTGCTCCTCTTCCTGCTCATCCGACACCTTCTCCTCAATCTCGTCCAACATACAAAGCCTCCCTTTCTGATTGCGAATCACACGATGGGATCATTTGGGGAATCAGGGTCATCTAGGACATTCCAGCCGGCAGATGACAAATAATTGTTCAGCGCAGTGGGAAGAGATGAGTAGGAGGGGTAAGATATCCGATATGGCGCGGCCGCACCTAGCTTGCCCCCCCATCTCTTCCCCCTGCTGCTCCTCCTGCTTTTTCCTCCCGCCTCCTCCTCCTCCTCCTCCTCCTCTCCTCCTCCCTCTTCGTCCATCCTCCCTCCCTCTCCTCCTCCTCCTCCTCCTCCTCTCTCCTGTGCTCCTTCTCCTCCTCCTCCTTCTCCTCCTCCTCCGCCGCCTCCTCCTTCTCCTTCTCCTCCTCCTCCTCCTCCTCCTCCTCCTCCTCCTCCTCCTCCTCCTCCTCCTCCCTCCCTCCTCCCGCCCTGCTCCTCCCGCCACTCCCGCGCCACCGCCCGCTCATCGCGCGGGCGTCGGCCGCGGCTGCCCGCGCGGAGGGCGAGGGCGCGGGGGGGCGCAGCGGGGGCCCCGGGCCGGCCCCGCCCCGACTTCTGGGGCCGCGCGGGGCGAGAAGGGCACACGTCGCCACGTCGAAGGGCCCAGGGGGAGACAAGTCCTGGACACGCTTGGCTGTTCAGAGCCCGCCCGCAGCCCCCCGGACTGCCAAGGCACGGCTCGGGATGAACAGCTGGCCCCGTGGGAGTGGTCTCGGGGGACCAACAATAGCATGACATACGAACTTTCGGAGGTCCGCGCGGGTTTCTTGGATCGGCGCTGGAACCCCCTCCCTGGCGCGCGGATCGCGCCAAGGGCAGCGCCAGAGGCGCCGCCAGGGGGTCCAACGCCGATCCAAGATATCCGCGCGGACCTCCGAAAGTTTATGTTCTCCGTCGGCTGCATGCCAAATCAGCGGTGCATGCATGCCGCTGCCCAGGGCGCGAGGAGACGCAGGGGCGGGATAGAGAGAGAGAGAGAGAGAGCCCCAATCCCGCGAGGGGGGGAACTCCGACAGGGTCGGGCTGAAGCTCGGGGCTGGCTCACAGAGAAGCGGTTGCGAGGAGGATGCGGTGAGGGCATTGGAGAAGGAACCCTCCAGGGTCGGACAGCTGAAACGACGCCAATAAAGGCTTGACCGTTGGTATCACCGCCGCCCTCATCAGATAAGGAGTCTCCGAGGATCAGAAACCTCCTGAGCACATTCCTTCACCAACACCCCACCGTGGTGGGGCGACGGGGGAAGGAGAGCCGGGTCGGACGAGATGGGAGGGACGTTGGCGACGAAGATGGGGGATGGGGCGAAGGAGGGATGGGGGATGCGGGAGCCGAGTCGGACGAACGAAAGCGGGGGGGGGGCCGACGAGGAAGGGGTGGGGGCTGAAGGGGGAGGGGGAGGACAGCTGGGGTGGGGAAGAACCGGGTCGGACGAAAGCGGGGGGGTTGTCGACGAGGAGGGGATGTGGCGGAATGGGGGAGAGGGAAGGAGAGCTGGGTCGGACAGACGGAGGGGGGGGGGGGGGGCGACGAGGAGGGGTATGGGGCGAAGGGGGGAGGGGGGGGGTGGTCGGGTCGGATAGCAAAAAGGGGATTGGCGAAACAGCCGCCTCCCAGCGCCAGAGGCGCCCGTGTATCCAAGACAGGGGCCCGGCGGCGGGGCTGATACTGGCTGCATGCAGCAGAGTTCGCAACACCCCCCCTTACCAGTCCTCCCCGTTTTGTCCCCCGACCCGAAAGAGGGAGGAGGACACCAGCAATCTCCAGCTCAGCGCGTGGGGGCTCGCGGGGCGGGCGGAATGCGCAGCCGGACGAAGCAGGAGAGCGAACGTGTGGTCAGACCAGGGCAGGGCGTGGTTCTTACGCGGCGACATCCGAACCCTACTCCGACCAACTATCGGTCCTCCTAAATCGGTGGGAGGCGGCATCTCGCCACGGGTCTGACGAATTCCAAGCCCTCCCCCCGCCGCTCATCGAGTCGCCCGAATCGTTGATCGGCGAGGGTAGGGGTCGGATTTCGCCGCCGAATTCTGGAGGGCGCGCCGTATGGAACACAAGGCGCAACTGGGGCAGAGAGTAGCACGCTGCGAGTGGCGGTGGCGCCGCCGTGTGGAGCCGGCTCATCTCGAGGTGCAATTCTTCACGGGGCAGGGCAAACGCTGTTTACGATACGACTCAGCGCCGGGGCGGACCGCTGAGGATGAACCCCTTGCTGGCGCACGGAGAAACGAAAAATTAGCCTGGCGAAGGACCCAACCATATGCAGTTGTGAGCACCGTGGTTGTATGCACCGCGTTCGGAGGAAGTGCCTGTCGGGCCACGAAACGTGTGAGGGGTGTGCCAATGTTTGTCTGGTGGGCGCATGCGAACGCAGCAATTGGGGCCGTTGGTGGAGATCGCTATGGGGCCACGAAGCGTGTGAGGGGTGTGCCGAATTGGGTGCGCGTGACGCATGCGGGCGGTGGCACTGGGGCCTTCTTTTGGAGCTCCCTATGGGGCCACGAAACGTGTGAGGGGTGTGCCGAAATGAGTGTGTGTGTGTGTGTGTGTGTGTGTGTGTGTGACGCGTGCGGGCGGTGGCACTGGGACCTTCGGTGGAGCTCCCTATGGAGCCACAAAGCGTGCGAGGGGTGTGCCGCGTGCCGCATTGGGTGTGCGTGACGCATGCGGGCGGTGGCACTGGGGCCTTCTTGTGGAGCTCCCTATGGGGCCACGAAACGTGTGAGGGGTGTGCCGAAATGAATGTGCGTAACGCATGCGGGCGGTGGCACTGGGGCCTTCGGTGGAGCTCCCGCTGGAGCCACGAAACGAGTGAGGGGTGTGCCGAAATGAGTGTGCGCGACGCATGCGGGCGGTGGCACCGGGCCCCCCCCCTGGAGCCCCCCATGGGGCCACGAAGCGTGTGAGGGGTCTGTCGAAAAAGGTGTGCGTGACGCATGCGGGCGGTGGCACTGGGACCCTCTGGTGGAGCTCTCTATGGGGCCACGAGAAACGTCAGAGGGGTGTGCCGAAATGGGTGTGTGTGACGCATGCCGGCGGTGGCGCTGTGGCCTTCGGTGGAGCTCCCTATGGGGCCACGACATGTGCGAGGGATGTGCCGCATTGGGTGTGCGTGACGCATGCGGGCGGTGACACTGGGGCATTCGGTGGAGCTCCCTGTGGGGACACGAAACGTGTAGGGGGTGTGCCGAAATGGGTGTGCGTGACCCACGCGGGCGGTGGCACTGGGGCCTTCTTGTGGAGCTCCCTATGGGGCCACGAAACGTGTGAGGGGTGTGCCGAAATGGGTGTGCGCGACGCATGCGGGCGGTGGCACTGGGGCCTTCGGTGGAGCTCCCCATTGGCCACGAAACGTTTGAGGAGCGCCGAATTTGGTGTGCGTGACGCATGCGGGCGGTGGCACTGGGGCCTTAGGTGGAGCTCCCTGTGGGGCCACGACACGTGTGAGGGGTGTGCTGAAATGAGCGTGCGTGACGCATGCGGGCGGTGGCGCTGGGGCCTTCAGAGGAGCTCCCTATGGGGCCACGAAAAGCTGTACTGGGTGGGTGAAACGCAGGGAGGAAGGAGGAGAGGTAGGAGGGAGGAGGGGGGGAGGAGGAGGAGGCGAACGCGGGGCGCCGTCTCTTCAAAAGGAGGAACCAACACCACAGGATGGTTGGGAAAAAAGGTGGGAAGAGAGAAGCGGCGCTAAACCTTGTTTGGGGGTGTGCGCCGTACGGAACCTATGGTGCACCCCCTCAACAATACTTTGGACGCCCGAAATGGGTACAGAAAAAACTAGTACAATGCCCAACAACAAATGTTGTCCCAAACCAACAGCGGCCGCTGTTGGGCAGGCGGCCTTCTGTCTCAAATGGACGCAGGCCGCGGCGGCGCGGACAGCGAGTCCTGTCCAAAATGAACAAGAACTGCTGTGGGGCATTGTACCCATTCTTTCCGTAACCATTTCGTTCGTGCCGGAATACTGGGCAATCCGCAATTCGGATGACCGCAGCGTGCACAATCCGCGGAGCACTCTGCAGCACAACCTGCGGCGCAACAACATATGGCGTAACATACGGCTGCCCAACTGTGACAACATCGTGGGCGCAACTCGTGATTCGGTGAGGCGATGCCGTGCAATGCCGTGCCGTGCCACGTCGTGCTGTGCCGCTTCGTGTCCTTGCACATGCTGCTTAGGATCTCTTCGTTGGGTGACCGTATGCGGCACAATGTCTGCGAACCAGCTCACGAAGTGAACGCCATGGGGCCGGCCGATCCCCCACGTCCATCCGAAGAGACCCCACGAGCAGGACCGCGCTCCCAAGACCGTGTCGGCGACCACGGCCTAACCCCGACGCCCATGCCACGGGACCTCACGAGCAGGACCATGCACCCGAGAAGCCTCGCCCCTGCACGGGCCTCACTTCGCGCGTGCGCGCCCCGCGTCCGCTTTACCGACTCGGACCGCGTCCGCGCCCGCTGGCCAGATCGTACCTCAGAACCTCGTCGGCGACGACGACCCCCCCCCCGCATCGATGTCACCATGACCCTATGAGCGGGACCGGGTACGCCCTGGGCCTTATCGGCCCCCGCGGGCGAACCCCCGCGCTCAGGTCAAATACCTTGAGGGCGAGCGCTGTTTTATGACAGAAGTTGCGGGAAGCATGTCGAGCTTGTCTCCTGTTGGCGCGGCTTCAGGCCCAGATTCGTCCCCTCACGGTGGGGGCAGTGGCTGCGGACCTTCTTCTCCTTCACTCCGTCCTCCTTCTGCCCTGAGTGGCGGATCGTACAGGGAGTGCCACAGCACTTTTTACGTCTGACCGAGTGACATTGCACCAGCGTCATGCCATCACTGGCAATATGATCACTGGCACGTGTCAGCGGGCCGACTGTTCCCACCATGTGCGGAGAATCCACACACAGATCTTTCAACGCTGACCTCGGCGCCAGTCAGCCTCCAGCGCATTGAGCAGCCAGGACTCTACCGCGCGCTCTACGTACGCGTCAAGGCAGGCCAGTTCATCGTGGGAGGGAGTACTGGTGAAAAAGAGACACTAAGAGACAGAGGGAGAGAGAGAGAGAGAGGGGGAGGGTGGGGAAGAACACGAACGAGCCAGCAAGATAGGGAGAGCAACCTTGGGGTGACAAGGGTGTTGGAAAGCACAGCTTAGTTTGCCTCACGACGAATTGGCAGCGCACATGAAGTATATCAACACTGCATCCAACCACCTAACACATCGACTGTGGCTCGTTCGAAACGCTTCCTGACACAATGGTACACACATATGTCTACACACACATATATATATATGTATGTATATACATGTATGCTCGCCTCCCCACGTGATCATACATGTTGATTTGTGCTCGAAGAATCCTACTTCTCCTCTTGTTCCGTCGCCACCGTCGCACTCCTCATAGATTCTGCTCGCATCCTCATTGCTCTCTTCCGCCCCCGTCCCTGTTCCTCGTATGCTGCATGTTTCTGCATCTCCTGCGACATATCCTTCTACAATCAACAATACAGCTTTCAATACGGCTCATACAGCAGCTCCTGCTACAATCCAGACCACACCCAGCAGTACGGCTTTCACTACAGTTCGCGCTGCAGCTCGTACCACACCTAGTGATACAGATACTGCGACTGCGTCTATTGCAGCTCTCCTACATCCCCCTCCGCACTTCGACGGCAATTCCTACCACAACCAGCCACGTAGCTCTCGGCAATTCCTTGTACAACAGCTTGCAATACACCTCACGGTACAACCAAGCTTGTAATGCGTATGACAAGCATATGTACAACTCCCACGGCTTTCACGAAAACAACTTTCGCAACTCATGATACACTTCCTGCTGCAACGTATGTTGCAATTCTACTGCGTCCTGGGTTACAGACCCCATTGTAAGTACCGCTGCAGCCAGCAACGCAGCTATCACCGCAAATCCTACATAAATACTGTTCGTCGATACTGTTGCGCGGCAGAGGATCTACGGTGCCCACTAAAACCTGCTCGAGAAATACTTCTTCAGGGAAAAACGCTGTGCGCGTCGAAGACAAGTACGAGGTCTCGGGGAACCTCGCGTCGTCTTCTCTTGGGAGCGCTGACGTGGGATCGTTGCTCGTTTCTCAATAGGCCCCCCTGCCTCTCGTTGCGCACCGCGACGGGGTCCAATTCCGTCGGTCACCGAGACCCCCGCCTCCCGCCTCGTCGGCACTCGCCCGCGCGCCTTGAGCCAGAACGGCCGCGGGTGTTGACGGCCAGTCGGCAGCGGGCTGGGCACAGCGGCAGAAATCTATGAACCGCTGCCCTGGGCGCGACCAGATTTACCGTTCGCGAGAAAGTCCGGCTCCATAGGATTTCCCCGAAGACGAAATCGAAAACTCTGGCCCTAGTTCCTCCCCCGCTTCCTCGCGGCTTCCGAAAAACGCGCTGACCGACCCAGCGCGATAATTCTGCGCAGCGAATTCGAAATGTCTTATCCCGTTTCGACGCGACGTCGCCTCCTTCAAGCCCGCTCCCGCGCCACAGGGCCGGACGCGGCCCCAATCCCCGCCGGCGGACGCGGAACCTGGTGCGGCCTCGCTGACTTGTGCCTGCTATCGTGTGCCCACCATTTCCCTTGTGATTTGCACTGGTAATAATGGGTTTGCTTTAACGGGCGCTGTCCAGGGAAACTTTAATGGCGCCCCATAAGGGGCGCGCCTCAGGGACCCATTAACAAGCACAACCCTAGAACGCGTTAACGGGCACACCTCTGGGAACCATTAGCGGGCACACCCTTGGAGGCCAGAAAATCACTGGTCACATGGACCGAAATTGGCGGGCACATGACCCAAAATGAACAGGCACATGGCCAGACAGAACTTGGCATACATGTTTGACTACTGCTGGTCACGACGACGATAACGGCGGTAGTCTTTTCATGGGTTACGCGGGACGAGCGCATTCATTTTTGTGTGCTCGCTGCCAACGCCGGCCTGTGCATGGCTGCGCCTACGACAGTTTCAATCAAGCTACGTCCTCCTTGCAAGCATTGTATCAGCACCCGTTGACGCGCATGGGGCGTCGTCGGCCATCAGCATCATGCGAGGACAGCGCGCTCCAAACGACGACGCGCTTCGAAAGCAAATGCCGCGCAACCAACCCTCCATCGCTGTGGAGAGCGCCCCCTGGAAACACGAAGACAAATTTAAACATTTTTTCGCATAACAAAACGGTCACGACCGCTTACGGGCCTGACGGTTTGGAAAAGCAATTTTCTGCTCCTCTTACCACAGCCCCGACCTCATTTCTACGACTGCCAACCGTGCCGCTCCTACTAACAACAAGACGAAGCTCCTTAGTGCAGCCAGCAGTACAGGTCCCACTCCAGCTCTTCCTACAGTTCCTCCAATAGCTCCTTTTGCACGCTGTGCTACAGGTCTTATCGCAAGTGCAGGAACCAGTACAGCTTCAATTTTCCCACAGCTCCCACAACAGTTAAGACTACACCTCTTAGCACATTTCCGAAGGCAATTCGTGTCGCAAGTACTTCTACATCAAAGAGTATGGCTCCCACTACAGATCCGACTACAGAGTTCCTACCAATCAACGGCGCAGCTTCCCTTACAACTCGTACTAGAGCCAAGTGTAAGTATCCCCTTCCAATTCCTATTGTATTATACGTGTTTGTGCTCCTAAGCAAGATCGTACATCTCTGGTCGCAGCCAGTGACACATCGTCCCCTCAGCTCCCACTACACGTATGATACCAGCTCGTGTGGCAACTCATGATACGAATCCTGCTACCGATGGTCGCGCAATTTTCAATACGGCTAATTGTTGAGTCCCTTCTACACACCCCATGTTCCAACCAGTATTACAGCTCTCGTAAATCTCATTTCAACTCATACCGCTGATTTTATGTGAATTCCAAGTGCACCGTTACGACGGAATCCGCGACAAATCTCACTGACATTCCTGCTGCAACAAAGTAAACAGCTCGCGCTACAGCTCCTACAACAACTCTTGCCACAGCTCCTCCCTCAGCTCCCAGTGCAGCTCCTACCACAGTTCCTGCTACAGGTCCCAGACGAGTTCCCACTTCATGCAATTTCACAACATTCACTACAGCTCCTGCTGCAGCCCCGGCTACAATTTATGTTACACGTCGTACCGCATACCCCAGTGTAGCTCTTGTTGCAATTCCCACAACCAGTGTTGATCTTACGCAAGCATCCATCATGTGTTCCCTGGGAACTCCGACTAAAGATGGGACTGGTACCACTCGTACATACTCTAGTAGTGGAAACAATTGGTTTTCAAAATGTTTCGTCTTTAGAAGCTCTGCGTGGCGACGCCCCCGTCGCCACGCGTGCCCTCTGCGTGCCTGCGGGGAGCGCCGCCACGTAGAAGTACTGGAGACCGAGCATTCGGGGCGTCGCTACGCACGCCCTCTGCGTGGCTGCGACCATTTGTTTAAACCCTAAAACCAATTACATTCACTAGTAACGTATCCTAATGCCGATCTCAACGTGTCCCCCCACTGCAACTCCACATGCAATTCCTAGTGCAGCCATTCGTACAACTTCCATTGAAGCTCCTACTTCAACATATATTGCATATAGGATTGCAGCTCGTGTTGCGTACAGCTTCTTGACACAGTCACTCGCATACTTCATGTTACAACTTTTATTGCAGCTGACACTACAGGTCCCGCTGCAGCTCTTGCTACTGCCTCCCACTGCAGCTCCTGCAGAAGGCCGTGAAACAGTGTTCAAAGCTGCTCCCTCCACAGCTCTCGCGACAACTTCGACTACAATCCATACAACACCCCCTGTTCGTAAAACAGATGTACTCTTCTTACAGCTCCAAGCTCAGCTCCCTGACGCAACCACCGTACACTTCACACTGCAATTCTTGCGGCATGCCCTACTACAGCTTAATGCCCACATCTCGCTACAAATTCGAATGCACTTCTTACCGCAACCTACACGGCACCCACACGTATATATGTCAGTGCTGTTTCTACGACGGCGCACGCCCAACTGCTAGTATACATCCCAACGCAACGGCTAATGTATCTCCCACTTATGCTCGTCATTATGTTTTTTGTGCAGCCGCTGGGGGAGCCGTCAATCCAGTTCCTCCTACAGTGTGTGTGTGTGCTGCGTATCATAAGACGCTTCCTACTGCAATTCCCTGACACAACCATCAGGAGAATTCCCGTTGCAGATCCTAGTATAATCGGTCGCACAGCCCTCCGCCTTCCACTATAGCTCTTGGAAGAAGTCGCGCCACGATTCCCAGTGCAGCCAACAAGCCACGTCAGAGCTCCTGCTGCAGGTCTTAGCGCTGTTCTGTGCGTGGGCCTCGCGTTTGTCTTAACCACCTGAGCCTTCACAATTGTGCGGGTCAGATGGTTGCTGGGTGGTGCAGAAGAAATAGTTATAGGCAGCCAGGGTGAGGAGGAAGAGGAGGCGGAGGAGGAGAAGGAGGAGGAGGAGGACCTCTTCCTGCTGTGCGCAAGAAACCATACGGGGCGCCGAAAACCGAAGGAGCGCCGAAAACCACAGGAGCGCCAAACACCCAATGAGCGCCGAAAACCAACGGGGTGCCGAAAAACAAAGGGGCGCCAAATGCCAAAGGGGCGCCGAAAACCAAAGATGCGCCCAAACCCAACGAGACGCCGAAAACCATAAGCACGCCGAGAACCAACGATGCGCCGAACACGAGAAAAGAAAACTTAGCCTGGCGAAGGACCCAACCATATGTAGTTGTGAATACCGCAATTATAAATATCGTATTCGGTGGAGCTCCCTATGGGGCCCCGAAACGCTGCACTGGGTGGGGGGGACGCATGCGAAGTTTGCCACTGGGGCTTCCGGTGGAGCTCCCTATGGGCGACGGAACGTTGTGCTGGGTGGGGGAGACGCATGCTGACTTTGCCATTGTGGGGCCTTCGGTGGAGCTCCCCGTGGGCCACGAAACGTTGTGCTGGGTGGGGGAGACGCATGCGGACTTTGCAACTAGAGCCTTCGGAGGAGCTCCCCATGGGCCACGAAACGCTGTGCTGGGTGGGCAAGACGGATGCGGACTTTGCCACGACGGCCGTCGGTGAAGCTCCCTATGGGCCACGAAACGTTGTGCTGGGTGGGGGAAGCGCATGCGGACTTTGCCAATGAGACCCTCGGTGAAGCTCTCTATTGGCCACGGATCGGTGGGGCTTCCTATGGGGCAACGAAACGCTGTATTGGGTGTGCGGGACGCATGCGGGGGGTCCCATTGTGACCTTCGGTGGGGCTCCCTATGGGGCCACGAAGCGATGTACTGGGTGTGCGGGACGCATGAGGGTGGTCCCAGAGGGGCCTTCGGTGTGGCTCCCTATGGGGCCACGAAACGTTGGACTGGGTGCGGGGCGACGCATGCGGGCTGTCCCACAAGGACCTTCGGTGGGGCTCCCTATGGAGCCACGAAGCGCTGTACTGGATATGCGGGACGCATGCGGGCGGTCCCACTGGGACCTTCGGTGGGGCTCCCTGTGGAACCACGCAGCGCTGTACTGGGTGTGCGGGACGCATGCGGGCGGTCCCATTTGGGCCGTCGGTGGAGCTACCTATGGGGCCACAAAGCGCTGTGCTGGGTGGTGCGGGACGCATGCGGGCGGTCCCACTGGGGCCGTCGGTGGGGCTCCCTATGGGGCCACGAAGCGGTGTACTGGGTGGTGCGGGACGCATGCGGGCGGTCCCATTGGGGCCGTCGGTGGAGCTCCCTATGGGGACACGAAACGCTGTACTGGGTAGTGCGTGACGCATGCGGGCTGTCCCACAGGGACCTTTTGTGGAGCTCCCTATGTGGGCACGAAGCGCTGTACTGGGTGGCGCGTGACGCATGCGGGCGGTCCCACTGGAGCCTTTTGTGGAGCTCCCTATGGGGCCACGAAGCGCTGTACTGGGTGGTGCGGGACGCATGCGGGCGGTCCCACTGGGACCTTCGGTGGAGCTCCCTATGGGGGCACGAAACGCTGTACTGGGTGGCGCGTGACGCATGCGGGCGGTGCCACTGGAGCCTTTTGTGGAGCTCCCTATGGGGCCACGAAGCGCTGTACTGGGTGGTGCGGGACGCATGCGGGCGGTCCCACTGGGGCCGTCTGTGGAGGTATGGGGCTAGAAACGCTGTACTGGGTGGTGCGTGACGCATGCGGGCGGTCCCATTGGGGCCTTCGATGGAGCTCCCCATGGGGCCACGAAACGTGTGAGGGTGTGCTGAAACGGGTGATGATGATGATGATGATGATGATGATGATGATGATGATGATGATGATGATGATGATGATGATGATGATGATGATGATGATGATGATGATGATGATCGTGATGAAGTAGGGAGGAGGGGGAGGAGGAGAGGAGAGAACGCGGGGACCGTCTCTTCAAAACGAGGACCCAACACCACAGGATGGTTGGGACAAATAGCTTCGAGTCCCTCCCTTCAGCCAGAGCCCTCCAGCTGGAAAACCCCACAAAAAGAGGGGAGAGGAGGGGGGGTAGCTTTGGACCCCCCCACCCCTTTTTCGGAAAGGTGAGCCCAGGCGTACCCCGGGCCCCGAAAGGGAGGGGAGGGGGTGGGTAGCTTCCAAGCCCCACCCACTTCGCCAGGGACCCCTCAACTACAAAATCCAAACAAAAGGACGGGGGGTAGCTTCTGATACATCCCCCCCTTTGAAAGGGGAGCCTGGGCTGATCTAAGCTTCCGGAAAAGAAGGAGGGGGTAGATTGGACGCCCCCATCCCTTTAGCTAGGGCCCCCCTAGCTCCGAAACGCCCACAGAAGGAAGGGGAGGGGGGGGCTTTGGAAACACCTCCCCCCTTTTCCAAGGGAGGGGGCGGTATATAGCTTGAAGTTGGCGCCCCTTTTTGGCGAGAAGTGTGCCACGAGCCACGAGCGCGCTCTTTCTAACGTGCTCAACACGGGCGGCGACGAGGCGGCGACGGGGACGACATAGCCGACAGACCAAGCTCCAGGCCCCAGCGACGGGCGGCGACGAGGCCTCGACGGCGACGACATAGCCGCAAGACCAAATCTCAGGCCCAATTATGTAGACGAGAAGCGATAGTCCTTGAGTGCTAGCACGGTTTAGGGGACTAGACATGTGTATATTCATGTATAGATATATGTATGTATGCATGCATGTATGTATATCTGTATGTATGTAAGTAAGTAAGTGTGTGTATATGTGTGCAAACATATGTATAATCGTATGTGTATATAAATACATACATATAGATATGTGGGGGAGGGGGTGCGTCTGTAACTGGCGCTGCGCCACCGTCCGACTATCGAACCAACATGGTGTCCTCCGAACACGCGGTCTGAATCACAATTGAATGAACAACCAGGGTACACGTGTCCCGTAACTGGACTACAAGCATGCAATTAATAACAAGCAAACCCTCGATGCACCATCTACTTACGTGTGCACACATGCACACACACCATGCATACTAGCTGTAATCGTATACATAGAATGAATACCGAATCGTATAACTATCATTTAACGGTCAGGGTATCCATACCTCTACAACTATGCACGAACATGTACCATCCAACCATGGGACAACCTTTGAACGACAACGGAATCGTCTCACAATACAGCCGCGGGACAACCACGGGACAGCCGCGGAACAACTGCACGGGACAAGCGCACAGACCAACCGAACGGGACAACCGCAAGACAACCACGGGACAACCGTGGGACAACTTGGGGTGTCCAAACTGGGCGCAGAAGGCGGAAGACTTTCTGACGTGGCATGCCCGCCGCTAGCGAAAGATAGCTTTCGCCCGCGCGCACAACACGGCACGAACCGACACCGGAGACGATTTCCTTACGGGGGCTATGTTTTCCACTCCGGTCTCTCCCCCGCCCTGTGATGTAGGCACGCTGAAACATTTTTGGTATGCGCATGTCGGTACACGCCTAGCGGAGGCAGAGAGAAAGCGAGAGGAAGAGACAACCAAAGACCTCCATGCAATGAGAGAGCATGCTGCGGGTAAGCATGCAGGCAAGGATAGAGGGAGGGAGGGGGGAGGGAGGGAGAGGACATAAAGAGGCAACAAAACAAGCAGAACGAGAGAGAGAGAGAGGGAGAGAGACGGAGGGATATAGATACACATGCATATATATACATATATATACATATATATATGGAGAAAGGGAGAAAGGGACATCGAGCGAGAGAGAGAGAGAGAGAGAGACCGCGAGAGAGAGAGAGAGAGAGCGTACGGATATGCGCGCTCAGGTTCTAGCAGGCCCCAGGCCTTGACGAACTCACTGCTCCACTGAAGTAGTGAACCACAGATGGTTTGAACGGGAAGTGAAGAAGTGTCCATAATGCTAAACGCATTATAGGCGATGAGAAGTCCATGCGTGTCCATGCATGTCAATCCGTACTCTGGAAATCTTTCGGGGAAGATGGTTGCGTAGTGGGGCGGAGGCCTGACGAATCGGGTTCCCACAAGGCCTTCTGGGAACATGGTAGGGCGACTTGGGGAGCCTGTTAAGGCGCGCCGTCGTCGTCGTCGTAATGTCGTCGTCGCCTCTTGGGGCGCGTCGTCGTCGTCGTCCTCGTCTTCGTCGTTTCGTCGTCGTCGTCGGATGGGCCCCTCCCAAGATCCATCCAGCGCTTCTGGACCCCCTCCGGAGGACTTCCTGAACCCCCTGCGTAGGACCGGCTGATGCCGATCACTAAGTCACACACTCGGGCCCCAGCGTACGGAAAAGCCAGAACACATCCGGTACTACCATACGGTTCAAAAGAGCACTTGTGGCAACTTTCTGCGAAACGATCCGCGGAGGGCCGCGAGAAGGCGATCAATCATGTTCCCAGTCAACTTCACAGACAGCTCTCCGGTAGCGCGATGCTACTTCGGAGCCTCCGGGGACTCTCGGCCCATGATTAACCATGTCTCCGGAAAGCTTTCTGGGGACATGATTTGTTGGGGTGTGTTGGGGAGCCTCTTGGGCGTTCCCTGGGGGCCCCCTTGGGAGCCTCTTGGGGCTCCCTGGGGGCCTCTTGCCTCAGGGGGCTTCTTGGGAGTCTCTTGGTGGCCTCCGGGGGCTTACCGGGGGCCTCTCGGGCCAGAGACCTCGAAATATCGGTTCGCGGTCCCCCTCTGGGCCCTCTCTTGAGGCGCTCTTGGGGCACACTTGGGTTGTCTGGGGAGCCTCCTGGGCCGTCTTGGGGCCCTCTCCGGGGCCTCGTGGGCCGTCTTGGAGCGATCTGGAGGGCCTCCGAGGCCGTGAGGGAGCGCTGGAAGCGGGAAAAGCGAGAACGCCAAAATCCAGCAACAACTCTTGGAAAGTTGATGAACTTTGTCTCCCAGGGCCCTCTTGGGGAGCCTCTTGAGTCCGCCCTGGAGCGTGTTAGAGTCCTCGTCGGCCGTCTTGAGGGCATCTTGGGCGTCTTCGGGGCCACTTGGGACCGTCTTGGGCCCTCTTGGGACCCCCTTAGCCTGTCGTGGCTCGTTTCGGGGCGGGCCCGGGCCGTCTCGGGAGCTCTGGGACCCCCCCAGAACCCCCCGGGGAGCGCCGATGGAGGGTACAGGCAGCGGCCCGCACCCCCCACCCTACTCCGATATATATATATATATATATATATATATATATATATATATATATATATATACATATATAGAGAGAGAGAGAGAGAGAGATCATTGAGCGCAGCGTAGACTTGATCGGAAGAGACAACGAGGGACTCATCCAGCACGCAATGGATGCCATGAGAGGACACGGGAGAGCGGAGAAGAAGGGGGATAGCACGCGCAAGAGAGGGAGCTGGGGAACGCATGCAACGAACAAGTATGTAGTACAAGCGAGCGAGCGTTGGACGCACATTTTGAAAGTGTTCTGAACGCACGCTGCGCTGGACGTGAACGCCTAACACAGGATGTTGTGGGATTGGGGACGGAACTGGAATTTGACAGACGACCTCCTCCTCCTCCTCCTCCTCCTCCTCCTCCTCCTCCTCCTCCTCTTCCCTATCTTCATCCTCATCCTCGGCCTCCTCCTTCTCTTCCTCCGACTTACCGCTGCAAAATGCTAGACACTCGGTTACAAACAAGACCGTTATGATGGCGCAGACCGTGCGCGCACCTATAGGGCAACGGGATCGGCCGCGCTGTCGTGTCGACAACCACGGCCGACCTCAGATCAGATCGGAGGCGGCCTGCCGCGGGGAGGACAGAGGACGATGCTGGCAGCTGTGATGACAAGAAAACGGCGATGTTGATAATGGCGATTCGCCTCACATGGCAAAGAAGCACGTGCAATGGCTCCGCGTGTGAGCGTGTGTGTGTGTGTGTGTGTGTGTGTGTGCGTGTGTGCGTGTGTGTCAGGGTCAGGAGTCAACCTGTGTGTGGGCGGGGGAGGGACCTCAGCCATTTTGGCTCAAGCGCGATGTGCTTCCCCTGTCGCATCGTGCGTGGCCGCAGCTGAGGGGCAGGCTCCGGGTCTGCCCGACCGCACGTCGGGGTCCCCGCGCGGCGCGGGCCCCGGTGCACGGATGGCTTCTGCGGGGCGGCAGCGCGGCTGCCCCTCCCGGCAGGGCTGGGCCTGGGCCTGGCGCCTCTGCCCCGTCCAGCTCGCGGACGGGCCGCCTCGCCCAGCCGCCAGGAGCCTGGTGGCCGCCTGGCGCCGTGGGGGCTAAGGAATGCAAAAAAACCCGAAGGAATGCAAAAAAAAACCCGCATTCCTTCGAAGGAATGCAAAAAAAACCCGCCTTTGAAGGTTTTTTTGCATTCCTTGCATTCCTTCGAAGGTTTTTTTGCATTCCTTGCATTCCTTCGCCCGGCCGCGCGAAGAGGGTGAGGCCTCCCGGCTGGCTGCGGCGGAGGCGCGCGGAGCAACGCCGCGAGCAGCAGCCGGGGGCAGCTGCTCGGCGCCCCCCGCGGCGCGGCCGCTCGGAGCTCCCTCTCGCGGAGGACCCGCGGGCGCCGCGGCGGAGAGGCGGCGCCAGCGCGCCCGGAGCCGGGCCCCGGGCCGGGCCACACGGGAAGCGGAGCAGCGGGTGGGCGCCACCCCGCGAGGCGGCCGGAGAGCGGGCGCAGCACGAAACCGGGAGCGACGGGCCACACGAGGAGGCGCAGCCGCAGCCGCGCTGGGCCACGCCTGAGGACGGTGGGCGACGGGCAGAAGCCTGAGCGCCCCCGTATATAGAGCGGGCCTGCAGCCCGCCGGACGCAGGAGGCGCTGACAGCGGGGGCGACGACCTACAGGTGTCGCATGAAGCCCTAGCTGGACTCCTGGACCCCCTCTGGGCGCGGCCCTGAGCGACAGGACGCTTGCAAGAGGCACCCTGCTTTCCCCGTCGCTCGCTGGCTTCGAGCCTTGCGCCGAAGCCCTGCTACACCGACGCGGACGAGGCTGGGGGGGGGGCGGCCCGCGGTGCCGGCCCTTTGGCGGGCGCCACCGGGACGACGCGCCCGCAGAGGGCGCCTGCGCGGCCGGCGGAGGCGAGGCTAGCTGGGCGCCGGTGGCCGAGGCCCGTGCCAGGGCCGGAAGCGCCGGGCTCGGGCTGCGGCAGCGGCCGGCGGCGCAGACGCGGCGCGAGCCCCCGAGGAGGAGCCCCAGGACACGCAGGCGCAGCGGGACTCCATCCGGGAGTTCCCGACCCGCGGCGGGTGGGACGCGGCGCGCGCCCTCGCCCGTCCTTGGTGTATTCCGACGCGCGGCCACTTCGGCGCCGTGCGCCGCGCGCTCGAGGCCGAGCTGGACGCGCTTGGCGACGTCGCCTTCTGGCGGGCCCGGTTGGGCTTGGGAGGCGGCTGGGCGGCTCGCCTGGGCCACGGCCTCGGTACAGCCGCCCTGCCAGGGCCTCGGGCTCCCTTGAGGGCCTGGCGTGCGCGCGGCGCGCGTCCCCCTCCCCTGCTGCCCCCCCCACCGCGCTCTCTGTCGTGTCGTCGCTGCGTGGTCGTCTCTCGTTCTCTTGCCACAGGGCTCATGTCCGCTGGTAAAAAAAGTGTATGCGCGGGGGGGGCAGAAACGTGGCCAGAGGACAACGCAGGTGAGCAAGGGACATATAAGAGGACTGGGGGACGGGATGTGCCAGAGGGGGCTTGTGGAAATGGTGGCATGGAATGGGGGCGCGAATAATCGACGACGGAGACTGGATGAAACATGTTGCCGATGATGCAAGAGAAGGCGAATGGGCGTGCGCACCTGCTGTGTTGGCCCACCCCCCTGGCCACCTGAAAAGTGAAGGCACACGGAAAAGGGTAAGAACAATGAAGAAGAACATGCAAAAGAGACCGCCAATATAACAACGTACTGAAACAATGGTCGGGTAGCTTGCAGTCTTCGCAAAAAAGATCCGCGCATGGACTCTATACACCACTGAACAAGTGAATATCAACAACAATCGACACACCTGTCATGCCGGAGATTTTTTGGGAAACCTCAGGGGTGGGCTACACCACTGAACCAACCAACAAACCATGACTCGAAACGAAGACAAACAGATCCGAAGGATGTAAAGATGGCGTGCGAAATGGATGTTTGCCATGTTCGTCTCGGTACTTTATACACTAGTTCGGTATTCCGAAGCGCGGCGTGGAGCGAAACATCAACTTATGCTGCTGTGATGTTTCCCTTGTCTGCGAACAATGGCTCACAAACTCGTCACAACAGATTTACGCCAACGGCAGCTACAGAAATGTCACGCAATGCACTTGGCAACACAGCCATGATGCCCGTAACCATTCCGAACAATGCAACAGGAGCTTGACCTGAGAACACAGGTGGTGCAGACTGTGCACCTGTACAAGTTTTTAACAAATTTCAGGACTCAATAGATCCGCCGACGATGGCTGCTTGCAACGTCACAGCATGTATGCGGAAGTCGCATGCTGTGTAAAGCCACAAAAGATGAGCTGGCGCATGTGCCTCAGGAGCGTGCGGCTCGAATAAGCTGATGCCCCTCTATCAACGATTGCTCTCTGAATCGCTGAAACAACGGTTCCGCATCAAAACGACAAGCAATACACATTCTCTTCGCAATGTGTTGTCGTTCACACGTGGGGGGTAGCAGAACACTCGCCGGAACTCCTGCCCTATGAAACGATGCTTGTGGCATCGGGCTTCCATGGTAACATCGGCGAAAAGGCTGAGCATGACGTACACGCTGCGGTATGCATGCGCTTACACTAATTCAACAGCTTTCTTCTGACACTAACTCGAGCCCTGACCTTTGATACCTCTTTCAATTTCGTGGCGTCCCTCTGCTTCCTCCAACTGCTACCCCACGGAACCCAGAGCAATTCGCCCGCCGCATCTCCCTCTCTCTATATATGTTTTCAAATAAGAAAGTACACATGAGTATGTACACGCATCTACAGATACAGGTGTATATGGACATGCGTGCGCGTGCATCTGTACATATATATATATATATATATACACATATGCATGTACTACTTGGATGGGTGTGTCAGCGACCGCATTGCTCACATACCTCGTTCGCTAATCATGATAACAACAGCTGCGGAGAGAAGGCGAACGAACAAATTCGAACATGGTGCATGCACAATCGGATTCACGCCACAACACAATAGGCTCAGAACACGCGGGCCGAATCGACGTGCGTGCCACTAGAAAACTCGCAACGGCCGAGGCGCCGATACGACATGGTCTGGGATGGCCATTGTCAGACTGTCGTCATTTCCGCAGACCGGAAGGAGAAGCAATCACAGGGTCGGAACGCATTGGCGTTGGGTACATATAAAAATCAAAAAAGCAAGCGAGCGCGCTGATGCACTCAGAAATTCAGATCAGCAATCGAGGGTAAAGGAAACCACCAACGACATCTTCGTCAACCGCTGTGTTTCGTTTTAGCGGCCAGCAAAATAAGCCAGCCCATATTACCACAACACTCGGTTCTATGCACTGATAATGGTGGGGGAGGTTATGTACGTTTGATGGGGAGGAGGATCCAGCTGCCGTACTGACCCGCGTGGTAGTAGTGCCACTGGAACCCTCACGCCGAACAATCAGCAGACATGCTTTAAAACTTGTTACCCGCTCGTGTAGTTTGACCTCTCTCTCACGGCGTTCCCCTTCGATGTGTTGTTGAGTGTAATAAAATGTCGCTCTTATCTCCCTCCGTTGATGGCCACGTCCCTCAAGGCGCACCTACTATTTTTTGATGATTTTCCCTTCCAGTCCTGCACGTACCGTCCGCTTCATCTGTGTCACACCCTACCAAGTCCAAGCTGTGTCGCAAGAGCGCTAAATGCCACGCACCTAAAGTTCGCCAAACGCAGCGAGAAGGAGCAGGAAGAGGATGAGGAGGAGGAGGAGGAGAACATGCTGGCCCCTGAGAGCAGGAGGAGGATGAGGAGGAGGAGGAGGGAAAATGGGCAGAGGGTGTGGGTTGCATGCGAGATGTTGCATTCAGACAATGTGACAACGATTGTATATCCACTGCCGTTCTGGTTCTTTCGATCTATGGTTCGCATCCGATGGACCCCCGTGCGAAGGGGGCGCCGCCGCTATAGCAGCAGAGGGTGTTCAAGTCGGACGCGCCAGTCCAATCCATCAGAAATACACGAGCTCTCATCTGCTTGTTTTCACTTGCGCGTGTTTGCGTTCAAAGCACACGCGAATATTAATGCTGCTCACGTTCTCACTTCTATAGTCGATTCGGCGCCGAGCGGAGGTACGATAGTGACCATTTCGTGCTGTACCAAGGCGTCGATCGCAAAGTGACTCGTGCGTCCTACATCTGTTCGTATACAAACATAAATGCAGACATACACATAAATACATACACTTAGATATACATATATAAATATATGTATGTACATATATGTGTGTATGTATATCCCTCCGTCCGCTTGTGTTGAAGATCTAATTTGATGAGGTGTCCCCTGCTGGTATATATGCAACGGGTATGAGAAGCCGAAATGCAGCGTGTACTGACTAACCGTATCACGACAGAGTCTACATCCAGTGTGATGCCTCTCGCTTGGTGGACGGAACAGATACCAAGTATTGCATATTTGGGGACATCGTAGGCTGATGTATTCTGCATTCTGATGGATACTTCTCTTTTGAGCTTGTACCAGGCAAAGCCTGATTACCGAAAGATCTGCCAGCTGTACGAAGTGGTTGATAAGTAAGCCCTTGTACATACACAGCGGAGTGCGACAGCCCGCATCATAACCTCACTATGGTTTTGCGTCTGTCTTGAGTTTATAGGAGTTCAGGTTTGAGGCAGTGTATTCGAAGAGGAGTAGGTCATTGCTACTGAGGCAGCTTTCTATATTTGACCCATCCTTGGCTGACACCTTTCTGGACCAGTAGCCGATCAACAACCCAGCGGCTTTTCAACAAATCATGGGCCCCTTTCGGTCCCAAGTGTGAGCATACTTGGGGACACCGGTCGGGGAGAGCACCACGTCCTTGTATTCACTGTTTCGAGGCCGTTGTGGTGAATTATGTTGGCCAAACTGCTAGCCACAGAGCTACAAGTTTGTACGCGGGTGGACCTGTTGCTAAGTGGCAAGAGCACTGCAAGCTTCTACACGCACACTTAGACGGCAATATAGGGAAATCCAATCAGAGAATGCGGTACGCTAAGCTACTGGGGTCCAGCTGCGTGCATACGTTGCCATCATGTTTTGACTTCCACGAGGCTTCTGAGTTGGTTGATCCAGCCCAGGAATGTGGTTCGAGAGCATTTGACGCTGCAGCCTGGGCTGAACTTGTGCGCGCGTTCCCTAGCGCACGTGTTGGGTCCAAGCGAGCTTACCATTCTGCTTGTGCCAGATACGTTGATGACCCGGATCTCACATCCTGCTCTTTATGCCCATGTTGCGTCCAGAAGGTGATGAGATCAGCACATGCTGGGACAGTTGAGCCTGGCATCGAGGACACGCACTACAGCATTTCGATTGACCACGTGTTCAACAAGCTCCTGGACCTCGGCATCCAGGTTGTTTGGTCTTCCATTCGCTTCACGTTGTTCAATCCAAACACCGACGCCCTTCTGCCTGGACACGCTGAGCTGGTGAAGTTTCGCTTTCCGCCGCGGGTTGGCAGGAGTGATCGTATCGAAAACCGATTGCGATGCAACATGTGTGGGCGGAGGGCCAGATGGAAGCAGATACGTCTCGACACCCTTGCCTATACGGTTGCTTTCCTGTTTGACTTGACTGACTTGCAGACTTTGAGATACGAATCTAGGGCAATGTTCAGTGCCTTCTGCGCTCGCTTCGACGACCCGGTAGTCTCCCATTGTCGACGCGTGTTGCAAGCAGTGAGAGGTATATGGCCAAGGAGGTGCACATCGATGCAACTGCGTCTGCCCAGTGGCCTGGCTCGGTTGAGAGATGCAGCTTTGCGCCTATGTGGGATTGAACTGTGATGCGAACCCGGTTGGACTGCAGGCGCCGCAGACTCTCCCGCCCTCCATGGGAGTGGGATGCGTGCGAGATGTTACATTCAGACAGTGTGACGAGGATGGTATCTCCTCCTCCTCCTCCTCCTTCTCCTCCTCCTGGAACTAGGGCAGGCCAGGCGGGGCCCAGGACCGGTGTCCAGGCGGGGCCCAGGACCGTTCTGGTTCGTTCAACCTATGGTTTAGCATCTGATGGACACCCGTGCGGACGCGGCGCCGCTATAGCAGCAGAGAGTATTCAAGTCGGACGCGCCAGCCCAATCCATCAGGAGAAATCCACGAGCTCTCATCTGCTTGTCCACACTCGCACGTGGAGGTCCCCGAGGGGAACCAGCAGGCAAGCGCGGCAGCCCCGGAGCGAAGCTGGCGCGAAGGCGCGCGCTGGGCAGAGCCCGAGCAGTGCGCTGGGCAGCTCGCAGCAGGTGGGCCCCTCTTCCTCCTCGTCGTCCTCCTCCTCTTCCTCCCCGTCCCACTCCTCCTCCTCCTCCTCCTCATCATCATCATCACCACCATCACCATCACCATCACCATCACCATCACCATCACCATCACCATCACCATCACCATCACCATCACCATTACCATCACCATCACCATCATTATCACCATCACCATCGTCACCATCATCAGTATCAGCATCAGCAGCATCATCATCATCACCATCAGCATCATCACCTCACCATAATCATCATCACCACCACCATCATCACGACCATCACCATCATCGTCATCAGCATCGGCATCATCACCATCACCATCACAACCACCATCATCATCACCATCACATCATCATCATAATCCTCCTCATCATCAGTATCATCATCATCACCATCATCGTCAGCTTCTTCTTCATCATTTGCATCATCATCACAATCATCATCAACATCATCATCAGCATCATCACATCAGCATCAGCAACAACATCAACATCACCATCATCATCAACAACAGCAACATCATCAGTATCACCATCATCACCACCATCACCAGCAGCATCAGCAGCAGTATCATCACCAACATCATCAGCATCGCCATCGCCCTCGTCCTCCTCCTCCTCCTCCTCCTCCTCCCGCTCCTCCTCCCTCTGTTCCTCCTCTTCCTCCTCCTCCTCCTCCTCCTCTTCCTCCTCCTTCTCCTCCTCCTCCTCCTCCTCCTCCTCCTCCTCCTCCTCCTCCTCCTCCCCCGCCTCCTCCTCCTCCTCCCCCCCTCCTCCTCCTCCTTCTCCTCCTCCTACTCTTCCTCCCACCCCCTACCCCGCCTCCCTCTCGTCCTCCTCCTCCTCCTCCTCCTCCTCCATTTTCCTCCTCCTCCTCCTGCTCCTCCTCTTCTCGGGTGGGCCGATGCACCGAACAGCAGTGCTCTGGGGGGAGCGGCCAGGAACAGTAATGGGGGGAAGGAGGAGGGGGAGGGAGCGAGAACGGGGAGGGATGGGGGAGGGAAGGAGGGAGAGGGATGAGGGAGAGGGGGGGAGGAGGGGTGGGGAGGAAGGGGAGGACGGGCTTGCAGCGAGGAAAAGGAGGGATGAGGGAGGGAGGGAGGGAGGGTTGGGAGGGGGACAAGGGGGAAAATGGTGGACTTCGCTCGCTTAGTTACCGCCCCCCTCCCCCCCCAACGATGTAGGGTCGACGACTGCCAGGCGTGCCGCCTCTGCTCCCTGCGCCTCTAACCCGTCCCTCTGCATCTTGGCTGCGCGATCCCCCACATCGTCGCGAGCGCCCTTCTCAGCACCGGTAGTCGCAGAGCCTCCGTCGACTCAGGGGTGGCAAACAGGGGAGGCATGTAGCGGGAACGATGGAGCGAGGGAGCAGGCGGTACCCGCCCCCCCCCAAAAAAACCTCGCCGCATGCTAAAACCACGGAGACAATGATATGTACCCTGCGCCACTCTACAACCACGCGCACTCGGGTTGTGTACATTCGATTCACCTCAAATTCGCCGAGTGACACTCTCTCCTCTCACCCACGGGTGATCGCACAGCCAGCAATTCTGAGTCGCCCTGCGAATTCACAGCCGCCACCAGAGGTGCCACATGAAATAACGCGTGAGTGAGAGGGACCAGCGTCAATATCACCTTTCCCCCGCGTGAACTCACAGACGAACCAGCGAGCAACTGAGTCACTGAGGACGAAGGGAGGATTTGGTCCTTTGGCGCTGTTCGCTAGGTGCTAGACTGCCCCATTGGTGCGAATGATCAAAACATGGCTATGATAGCGGTACAATGAAATCGAACGAGGCGTCGAGACAATGCCAAGGAATGTCGCTCTAGTCCATCTGGGCGAAAACAAAAGTTAAGGCTCGTACCACTTGTTTGGGAAAACATGTGAATGGCGTGGAGCCCTGTCCAAACTCGGAAGGAGGGTGGGAGGGGCAGAAGGGGGAGAAGGTGGGAGGACAAACTAAGCGAGCTCGTGCCTCATCTGACATCCTATCCCTCCCTGCCACCCCCTCCCATTGCGCTGATTTATTCTCTATCCGCGGAAGTGTGTCATAGCCAACGTGCGACTCTAACAAAAACACCACACTGTGCAATGCACCATCGGAAAAGGGAAACTGCATACACGGAGGAGGAAATGTCGGGTAAGCAGGAGGATTAGCGGGAGGAAAAGGACGAGGGCGAGCAGCAGCAGCAGGAGCTGGAATGGAAGGAGCGGGAGAAACAGGAGGACGAGCGGAAGGCGGAGGAGGGGACATGGGGAGGGCGACAACGATGACGAAATACTCAGATCCAGAAAAGTGGCCCGCGCTGGGGCGAGAGCGCCATTCAGGACGACGGGAGCAAAGCGCCGATCCGAAAAAGAGGCCCACGCTGCGGCGGGAACACCATTGTGAGGCGCCTCTAACAGTCGCATTGTGCAACAACAAAAGACATGTAAGCGTTTGAACTTCTGCGGATGAAAACAAACAGCGCGCGTAGAGGGCCAGGTATCTTCCAGACGAGGTCGGGGGAGAGAGAGGAGTACCCCTAAACGCTTCGGGGAGGATCTGGGACGCGCGAGCATGCCCCCGCTCGCTCTCGTTCCTCGCCCCATCCCCCGAACAAACAGCTCCCTCCATCCGCGCCCCTGTCCCCTACCCGCCCTCCTTCCCGCAGCCCCGCACCTCCCTTGCCCTCCACCGCCGACGGTGTGAGCGCCGGCAGGGGCGCGAGGAGCACGAGCGAGCACGCCAGCGCCGCGCCTGCCCGCAGCTGCTTCAGGAAGATCTCCTCTGCGCCGGCACCGCAGCAGGGGCGCAGCCACGCGCGCAACATCATGCCGGGTGGCAAGATCGCCACCGCGGCAGCGCCCGTCCTCCTCGTCCGCGGCCTGCCCCTCATCCCCGGCCACCTGGCTCTCCCCGTCCTCGCCCCTGGCCTCCCTGTCCTTCTGCTTCCCCTCCCCCTTCCCTGCTGCTCTTTTCGTTTCGCGTCTGCCTCCCCCTCCCTCTTCTCACCCCTCTCCGCAGCGGCAGGAACGCCGTCCCCTGTCCGCGCCGCCGCCCCGCGCGCGCCAGCGGGCGCGCCGTGGGAAGAGGGCGCGGGGGCCCACCAGACCACCCGGGGACCCCCTTTCCGTTTAAAGGAGGAGGGATGATGGGGATGTCGCCTGTTCGCCCTAGTACCCGAGGTCGCACAGAAGTCGGGAGGGGGGCGAGGTGAGCGGTCGCGCCACTCAAGTGTTCGTGCTGCTGATAGCGACATTGTATATGGTCGGTACCGGTGTGATCGAGGTGCATGTCTGTGACGCTGAGGTCACAGTACGAAGTATCGGCGTACCAGTTCTACCGTGTGTAGCGCAGCAGCATACGAAGGAGTAACAATATGCGTAGGTAAGTATTCGACAAACAATCGTATGCTGGAGTGCCGTAGTCAGCGGTTTCTAGTAGGCCGGCTGGAAATACTGCGCCACCCGATCGTAGAGTTTATCGAAACATGTCGAGGACAGGTCTGGCCACCCCTCGCTGGCCTGCAGGAGCTGCGAGGTCGTATCATCTCTCGCGCGCGGAGTCTTTTTGTCTCAGGTCGTGATATGGGTCGGCTCGAGCCGTCTCTTGGTACATGATGGCGAGCCGTTTCTTGGTGTAGTTGTCGATGGGCTCGACGTTGGTACCCTTGGCGCTCATAGCCACCGGTCCCCTCGAGGCCAGTGTGGCGCCTCTGGCCTTGAAGCACGAAACTTCGGGCTGGCGCCACTTGTCGCAATTCTGTCTGGTAAGGTCATTCGGCTTGTTCATGTGGCCCGGATAGTTCTGCTGATCACTCTCGTAGCTCGGGGTGGTTGCCCTCAGCTCGGGGTCCGCGTAGCTTTTGCTCACGGCCCTCGTAGCTCAGCTTGTTGCCCTCGTAGTTCAGCAGGTGGCCCTCGTATCTGAGCTGTTGGCGATCGAAGCTCTGCTCTTGGCCGTTGTGATTCAGCCCGTCGCCCTGATAGCCCTGCAGGAGGCTCTCGTAGCTCTGCGCGTGGCCTGTGTAACACAGCTTGCCCTCGTAGATCGGCTGGTGCTCTCGTAGCTCGGATGGTGATCCTCGTAGCCCTGCCTGTGGCCATCGTAGCTCAGCGCCTCGTCCAGGCAGGTGGCCCTCGTGGCTCTTCTAGTGGCTCTCCTTGCTCAGCAGGAGGCCGTCGTAGTTCAGCTTGTGGACCCCGAAGCGCTGCTGGAGGCTCTGGTCTGCTGGTGGCTCTCCAAGCTCAGCTGGTGGCTCTTGGAGCGAGCCTGTGGCCGTCGTGGCTCTGCCGGCGGCCCTCGGAGTTCAGCTGGTGGGTCTTGAGGCTCTGCCTCTTGCCGTTGAAGCTCTGCTGGTGGCCCTCGAGACTCAGCAGGTGACCCTCGAAGCTCTGCTTGTTGCCGTCGAAGCTCTGCTGATGGCCCTGGTAACTCAGCTGGCGGCCCTGGAAATTCTGTTGGCGGCTCTCGAAAACAGGCATGGTAGGCGGCAGGGTGATGAAGCCGTGCGCGGTGTAATCGTCGTAAACGTTGTGCTCGGCTTGGCCGTTGTAAGCGTCGTAGTCGCCACGTCGTAGGCGACGTAGCCGTGATCCACTGGTATCTCCACGACAATGTACTTGGTACCCCCCTCGGGCTGCTCGGTCTTGTCGTGCCTGGTGTCGTACTTCGTGTCGTACCTGGCATAGTAATTTGTGTCGTGCGTGGTGCTGTACTTGCTGTCGCACTTGGACGCCATCGCGAGGGCGGCCGTGGCAACGATGATGATGCCATCGGAGGGCGATTGTATTCCATGCCTGACGTTGCGCCCCACTGCTTTGTAGGCAGCGTCTGTTCGCGCCATCGTCTTCTATGTGTGTATGGTCTCGGCATCATTGCAGGACATCTCCACGAGGGTGTAGGTCTCGCAGCCTTGGATTCTGTCGACCTCGAAATATGGCATGTCGATGCTGATGTTGTTCGCATGGATCTTCATATCCTGGTGATGCTCCCGTGGATCGTCGTGTATTTCACGTGGATCGTCGAATCTTTGGTGGCGAACGTGTCACACGGCGCGCCGTCCGCCGCGTGGCGGACGGCGCGCTCAGACCGGCCCCCCTGGATGGCGAGGAGCACCCGGACGTAGGAGCCACGGGGGCCACAATCTCCTTCTCCTCCTCGTCCTCCTCCTCCTCGTCCTCCTCCTCCTCCTCCTCCTCCTTCTCCTCCCCATTCGAGAGCGGGTTCTGCTGCGGCCAGCAAGTGTGCGCGGCCATGATGCTCTGGCGACGTGCAGCAGAGCATCCTGCAGTGAGGGTCTCTGGATGGTGCGAGCTAACTTCCGTGGGCTCCTCGCGCTTCAGTCGCGTGATGCTGCGGCGACGCGCACCAGCGTAACGTTCTTGCAGGCCCACTTACGTGGGACCCTCAAGGACATACTAGTACTATGTGCCCTCCTTGGAGGCGCCTCCGACCCGAACATTTAACAGTGCAGCCATGTTGCCTTGTGCCAATCCCCGAGCGGCGCGGCCAGAATGCGCCCGCCACGGAGCACGACGACGAAAGATTTCTCGGCGCGCGCGCGCGTCGACCCCGTCGAGGCGACGCGCGCGCCTGGCTGTAGCATGCCCAGGTGGCGCCGACGACGGAGCGCAAGCCCTGGGCGGACCTCGAGCGCCCGGCTCCGCGCGCCTGCCCCGCTAGGTGGCAGAGGACGCCTCCCTCTGGGCGATCCTCCTCCTCCTCCTCCTCCTCCTCCTCCTCCTCCTCCTCCTCCTCCCTCGTCCTCCTCCTCCTCCTCCTCCTCCTCCTCCTCCCTCCGCCCTCCTCCCTCCTCCCTCCTCCCTCCTCCCTCCTCCCTCCTCCCTCCTGCCCCGTGCCGTTGCCATGCCCGCCCCTGGGGCCCGAGATCCTTTAGGAGACCGATTTCTGACCACGCCCACTTCCCGAGGCGCCCTGCGAAAGGCGGTGTCCAGAGGTGGAGTAGGGGCAGTTTCCCCGCCCCAGGGGAAGGGAAAACTGCCCACTTCCACCCCCGAGGGCCTATCATAGAATCGAGGATCCAGAGGTGGATGTGTGGTCAGAAATCGGTCTTCGATCCTTTGCGGCCTTCCAGGCTAGAAGTGCCCGTCGGTCGGAAGAAGCGGGCAGAAACATGAAGTCGGAAGGCGTTGTGAGCAGGCTGGGCTTCCGCCCGCCCCCTGAAGAGGAGGGAAGAGGCAAAACCGCTTGGAAGGGGCCCTGGGGCACACAAATAAATAGACATAAATAACAGGAGTCCCTATATTTTCAAATATTTGCGGGGTTTACGTCTTCCCCCCCACTTTCCATATTTTCCCATATTCCGCCTGGGTGTCGACGATTAATTGTGTGTGTATGTGTTTGTTCTCCTCCTGACGCTTGACTCTTGAAGCAGGAAGGCGCCTAAAGCAGATTGGGATCTGGATATGCAAAAAGAACTGCTCTCAACGACCAGCGTGCAGGCTTGAGCACTGCAACGCCAGCGCTCTTTCGCGGCGGGCGGCAGAGGCAGTCTGGCGACCTGCCTGAACGGCTCACCACAGAGCGGCGCGCCCGCTGGGCAGGAGAGCCCAGAATCGAATCGATAAGTCTGGTCGGCGATCGAAGCGAATCGGATCGGCAGACATCGGCAGCCAAGTCGGGAGAAGTCGAATCGGCAGAAATCGGCAGGCTATCAGGCCTCCGTTGAGAAATCGCAGTCCAAATCGGAATCCGAAGTCGAATCGAATCGGAATGGGAAGCCATCGAATTCGAATCGACTCGAATCGGAGGAATCGAAACGAGAGCCCTGGCGACCTGCCTGAAACCTCGCCACAGTGCGGCGCGCCCGCAGGGTCTTCTTTCACACCGGCGCCTGCCCCGGCGACACACCGCGCCGGGCCGCATCGGCTGCCCTCTCTAATGCGGCGAGCGACGACGACGACGACGACGACGACGATGACGACGGCGACGACAAAGACGATGTCCGAGCAGGAGCGGCGGCGAGCCCGGGAGGGAAGTGAGAAGGGGCGGGCCTTCTCAGCAGGCTCGGAAGTGCCCCGGCCTTCTGAGAAGTGTCCCAAGGCCCCCCCCATGAAGGCGGACCAAAAAAACCTCTCCGAGGGCGCGAGGGCCTCCGAGAAGCCCCGCCGCCCTCTGAGAGGGCCTTCTCCTCCTCGGCTCCCCCCCCCTTCGCTCGCTGCCGACCTCTGCCCCTGCCTCGTCCCCTGCTGGCTTGTGCGGCCTCTCCGCCCCGTGGGCGCCCTCGGCGTGCGCGGGCGGCCTGCCGTGTGCGCGGGCCCCCTCTGCGGCTTCGGCCATGCTCGCGCGGCGGCGCGGCGGGCCCGCGTGCACGCGCTCCGGCACGCGCGGCCTGCGTCCAGCCCGCACGCTCCCGCTGTCGCGGCGCCCGCGGAGCTTCTCGCCATGCCTCTCCTCCTCGTGGCCTCCCTCCTCTCCACACTTCTTCCTCTCTTTCTCTCCCTTCCCCCTCCCCCCCTTTGTGACTCAGTCGAATTATATTTGTATACACACACGTATATGTATATGTATATATATATATATATATATATATACATCGATGTCTATCCTGTTCTCCTTCCAGGCCACGTCTCGACGTGGCACTGTCCTTGCTCTGCACTGCGGCCCGCCCTCCCGCCCCACAACAGCGAGCCCCGGAACGTGCGCACTTGCGGCCCAGGCGGAAGAAGGGAGCACGAGGAGGGGGAAGCGGGTGAGAAAGATAAGGAGTGGTACCATAACACGTACGGCAATGGTCCCTGCTGCAGGAAGTATTGGGGCACATGATTTCTCGATCTTTGAGGGTCCCAAGGTGCCTCAAGACTTCTGTGGGCTCCTGGGGCATCTAGGGGGAAAGAAACTTGCGTGGGGCACCTGCTGTCAGGCCAGTCTGCCATCGGACGTGCCTACTGTACAGATGGCAGAACAGCCACCCGCATAACCAGCAGCCCGACAAGCGAAGCCGTTTAGTAAGGTAAGCACACCTGAGGAAGACATCGAACATGGCAGGGCTATTGGTAAACTCCTAGGGTTTCTGGCAAACGCCAGGTGTTGGGGTCGGGGTCACAGTTCCTGCCTTGGCAGTAGGAGAAGGGCAAGGCACTGAAGGACGAGGCCGCGGAGGAGACGCAGGGGGGGGGGAACGAGGAGCAGCAGAGAATGCCGCCCGTCGAAGCGGGACGACCCGAGGGCAGGCCAGACACACGTGGAGCGCAGCGCGTCCTCGGCATCTCCGGGGCCCGGGCCAAAGAAGTCCTCGGCATGCAGCGCGAGGTCCCACCATCCCCACGGACCTCCGACGACACATGTTCTTTTCAGCCGGGCCCCATACCATCAAGAATGTGCCGAACAACTGGCCCCCGGGAAGGGGCCAGGACCTCTGGGGCCGCGCATCGAACAAATCGAATCGTCGGATGTCTGGGTCTCTGAGCGTAGGTGCTTCTTTAGCGGATCAGCTCCTCCAAACCGGCCTCTCCTTCCCTTCTCCCTGCCCTCTCCCCGTGGCCTTGACCCACGCCCTCCGGCACCCCTGCAGGGCGCCCCTGCAAAGCAACCCTGCAAAGCGATCCTGCAAGGCGACCCTGCAGGGACCCCGCAACGACCATGCAGACCCTTAGCAAGATGACCCTGCAGAACGACAGTGGAGAACGCCCGTGCAAAGAGATGCTACAACAACGACCTGCCAGTGGTCCTGCGAGCGCCCCTGCAAGCCGCTCGATCGTGACTCTGCACGCCGGCGTAGACCTCCCAACAACGGCCCCAGGGAGACCGCAGGATAGGCTCCGGAAGGCCTCCGTCAGGATCCTGGGAGGGCCCGACGTTGGCCACTTGGGGGGGGGATGCTTAGGCTTATCCCTTGCACTGACAAGCGGATCCCCCCCAACTTCCGATCTCACGGCATCCCGCCTGGGACTCGCTTCTGGATGGGCTGTTGGGGAGACGAAGCGTATGATGCTTAACTGCCGCCTGTGCTTTGCAAACTCCAAGCTCAACAACCTCACCACACCAGCACAATGCATGCTCAGGTCCATGCGCATGTAGGTACGAATGAGCGTGCTCGTTGGCATTTGTTTCACGCGGAATACCACGGGTGACACAATTCCATCGCGACTCACAAGGTCGCTAGGCAAACCTGGAGCACCTTACAAGCCGATCTGCAGTAGGCGAGCACGCTCATCCGTACTCGCCTTCAGTACGAATGGACGCGTTCAATATGAACGATCCAACTGTTCACCCCGACGACTCCAACTGTCCACCCCTGCCTCCCTCGGGCTGCTCCGCCGAGGAGGAGGCGGCCCCCCGATAACCTCGAGGGCGGGGGCCCTCCTGGAGCTCGCCAAATGACCGAGGGGTGTTCTCGGGCCACTTGATTGAAGTCGGGCCTGTCCCCCTACAGGGGGCGCTTGGGCGGCAAAAAATTAAGAGTACTCAAAAACAAATGCCAAACAGGCCCCAAAATAGTGAAAAAATCGTCCCCCGACTTTTCTATAACAATTTGTGAATATTCCCCCTGTAGAGAGACACGCCCGACTGAACACTTGCTGTTTCCTCATGATCAGACGCTCCATCGACCCTCGCACCAGCATCTCCTGGAAGTGCGCACTCCAGGCGCTGGCGGGGAGGGCAGCACGAAGGCCGAGCCGCATGCATGCCCCGGGGCAGCGCCCCACCAGGCACAGGCCGTGATGGTCTCTGGACGGCCAGCGCCTGCCACTCGAGCTCAAGCGCGGGGGGGTCTCGGGTCATTTGCCGCAGGTCTCCAACTGCATCCAGCCCGCTTGCGCCCAGAAAGAAACAGGACCGCTCGGGCCAAGCCTTACCCGGGAACAGGGTAGAACCAGGCAGAGGGGCCCTGTTGAATCGAGTCGTGGCAACTAGTGACGCGTTCGACATGTCCACGAGACAGCCAGCAGGCCCACAAGAGGCTCCCACAACGCCCCCAGAGGCCCCCAAGGGGCTCCAAGGAGGGCCCCGAGAGGCCCCCCAAAGGTCACCCGCGGGCCCAAAACAGCTTCCAAGAGGCCCCCAAGAAGCTTCTCGTCCACGACCCCGGTACGGTGGCGGGATGGGCCGAAGGTCATTCGTATTCGCCCCTCCCTGCTGCTTGCAAAAGGTGTGGTTGGAGCGCCGAGTGATGACCGTTGGAACCCTTCCACGAGGTCCCCAAGGGGGTCTCGGCCGATCACGTGGGCTTGTGCATCCAGGAGGGGCCCAGCATGACATCAAGACAGCCCCGAGATGCCCAGATGGCCCGAGGTGGCCTCCTAGACTAGGGAGCCCACAAAGGACGTACGCGCCCAGCTATGTACATGACATCAAGACAGCTCCGAGATGCCCGGATGGCCCGAGATGGCCTCCCAGACTGTCCGAGAGGAGTGCAAGACGGCCGAAGAGTCCGCCAAGACGGCCCAAGAGCCCTCCAAGATGCCCTGAAGCAGAATCCGAAGAGGCCAGACGCATTGATGTTCCTGAAGTCTTTGAAAGATCTGAGCGCTCGCGACTCTTAGGGTGTCCGAGAACCCAAGACGGTCCCAAACGCCTCCAACCTGGCACCAAGACAGCCCCAGATGCCCCCCCAGAGGACTCCAAGTCTGCCCTAGAGGACCCCAAGATGGCCAAGGATGGCGTCATATTGCCTCCAGGACGGTCCAATATAGCCTCCAACACGGTGCACGATGTCCTCCAATATCGTTAAGGACGCCACCAAGAAGGCCCAAGACAACCTCAAGACGGCCCAAGAGCCTCCCAAGATGGCCCAAGCAGGCTCCAAGAGGCCCTCCAGGAGGGCCCGAATAAGACACATAAATAAACGTTCCTTGGGTGGTTGGACAGTTTAGCGCTCCTTCAGGGCATCCGACGGCCCAAGACTGGTTTCAACATGGCTCCAAGGCAGCCCAAGAAGCCTCCAAGATGGCACCAAAACAGCCCAAGAGAGTCGTGTGATGGCTCAAGGGGCCCCAAAACGGTCCCAAGCTAGGGAGCCCCAAAACGGACCGAGAGATTCAAGACGGACCAGAGAAGCCCCAAAGATCAAAAAATTGCCTCCAAAGGCGTCAGACGGGTCAAGAGGTCCAGGAGACGACCCAAGAGGCCCCGAGAGTCCTCCTTCTCCTCCGTCTCTGCCTCCTTCTCCTCCTTCTCCTGCTCCTCTGTCTTCTCCCCCCTCCCTGTGTTCCCCCGAGGGTTTCCACAGCAGCTAGGGGAGCACAGTCAAATATGTTGGCCAGACTTTGGCCTAACGTCTGGCCGACTATGCGCTTCCAAGAGGCATGGGGCGGTGGTGGTTCGCCGCATGCGTCTTCAATGTATCAATGACGCCTCCAGGTTTGATTACATTCCACGCAGCACAGGATCATCATGAATATCAATTGGATGCTTTGAGCAGTAAGCTTGGTGCACACCAAGAGACCAACACAAACAAGAAAAAACAATGGGTCTTCCCACAAAGGGTGCTGCGGAACCACCATAATACCATGCCACCGCCGGAGGACAGCAATGTAGGGATCTCCTATCAGGGACCGCCATGAGACCAACTTAGCCATAGTGTAACGGGGTCTGCACCAGGATCCTCCCAATTACGGCAGAAATACTTCGGCAAGGTGCAAGACGAAGAACTCAAGCACACTGCGAGCAAATCCTCTGCATCTCTAGCAGGAACAAGAACATTGTCGTCATCGGAGGACTGGTCTCCCTCGATGACCTGCCACGCCTTTTTCAAGGCGGCATCGTCCTCCCGGAGGGCGGCCCAGCTGGAACGAAAAGAAGGAGGATGAGGATGTGGAAAAGGACGAGGAGGAAAAGCAAGAGGAGGCGAAATGCGGAGAGGGGGGATGGGGGTAATGATAAGCTGGGTGCGCTCGCGTCGTATCTGACGTCCTACCCCGCCTTCCCATCCCTTACCATGGCGTAGATCTCCTCTCTATTCGCACAGTCGGGTGTCGTAGCAGGGCGTAGCATTACATGGCATAGCATGGTGTTGAAGATCAACGAGTAGCCTGACATAGCATGGCGTGGCGACGCCCCAAAGTGGTGGGGGGGGCTTCTGCGGCCCCCAAAAACAACGAATCGACACCGAATGTGTAATCACTTCCAATGGTTGTTTCGGGGGGCCATTTTCTATGTTTTAGGGGCCGATTTGGAAGAACCGAAAGCCATGCCGTGGCATGGCTCTGGATACAATGACGCCAACGCTGCAGCGGGAGCACGTTCGGAACGAGCGGAAGCGCAGAAATGAGGCCAGCGCTGCAGCGGGAGCACGATTCGGAACGAGCGGTAGCGCGGACATGAGGCCAACGCTGTAGCGGGATCACGATTCGGAACGAGCGGTAGCCCGAAAATAAGGCCAGCGTTTCAGCGAGAGCAGCGTTTTGAAAAAAAATCCTTAGCGAAAATCCGTTGATCGGGAATACTGTGTAAACAAACAATACGCGGAAGGGTGGCGAATATTTCCCGGACATCACCAAGGGAGAAAGGAGAGTAGCATTCATACTGTGTCATTGTGAAGTAGGGCGCTTACAGAAGAGGAACAGTGGTGAGTACCCAATCAATCAGCACTGGCAGGAATAATTGCCGGTTGCCAGCATCGCTGGCAGAGCCATCAGTCTTCTACATGGCTGCGAGCCACCAGAGCGATCTCCATCTCTCTATAGAGACATATATGTACATATATATATATATACACAGATTTACATAAGAGGGACACGCGTGCCCAGGCTCATACAAAAAATGCAGCACGCAAGCATCACAGGAAATTGGCAAGAAGAGGAACATGAACTAGGATCCGAAGAGAAGGAGAACAAATATGGAGAAACAGAGGAGCACAGAGACGAGGATGAGAGTGAGGATCACCAGGGGGCTGTTGGAAAGGAGGAGCAACAGTGGGATCGCAGTGGAACGCAGGCGGGGTTGCCACACCTTGCGATGCACGGATGCCGCCTCTTGCAATCACGGCAGGCCCCATCCAGCCCTTGGGGGCTCACCCGAGACAACCTTCGTGGGACGGCGGCCGCAAAAGCTTACCCCTCAAGACTGTGTCTTGCCCTCGCTGCTACGTTGCTTGAAGAAGCCCGCGTATGCTGGCCAACTATATGTATGAGAGAACGCCCACGCAACGCCGGAGCAAGGGGGAGCCCTCAGCTACCCCTGCCCCCCTCGGACCTCTCCTGCCCGAAGCCCCCCCCCTCCCCTTTTTTTCCGCTCCTCGGATGCTCCCCCCCCCCCCTTCTTCGCGCTCCGGAAGCTACCCCCTTCACCTTCCCCCCCTGTCCAAAGAAGGGGGGAGGGGCTTAACTACCCTCCCCCCTTTGGACCCCCCCCTGCCAAATACCCCCCACCCCCTTTATTCCGCCCTGCTCAAGCTACCAGCCCCCTCCCCTCTTTCGCGCTCCGGAAGCTACCACCCTCCCTTTCCGAGAGGAGAGGGAGGCTTAGCTCCCCCCCCCCCTTCCCTTTGTACCCCCCCTAATCAGAAGCCCCCCCCTTGGCTAAATGAAGGGGCGCCGAAAACCAAAAGAAAGCCGAAAACCAACATAGCACCGAAATCCGAAGGGTCACCGAACACCGAAAGGGCGCCGAAAACCAACGGGCTGCAGAAAACCAAACAAGCGCCAAAAACCAACAGGGTGCCGAAAAACCGAAATGTCGCCCAAAAACAAAAAGGGTGCCGAAAACCAAGGGAGAGCCAAAAACGAAAGGAGCGCCGAAACCCAAAGGAGCGCCGAAAACAAAAAGGGCGCCGAAGACCACAAGGGCGCCGAAAACCAAAAGGGCGCCAAACGTGCGCAGACAATTTCAGGGGCGCAGAACAACAAAAGAGAGCCGAAACCCAAAAGTGCGCAAACAACAAAAAAGTAGCGCCGAAAACCAACGGGGCGCAGATAACCAAACATGCGCCGAAAACCAAACGAGCGCCGTAAACCAGAGCGACGCCGAAAACCGAAAGGGCGCAGAAAACCTAAAGGGGTGCCGAAAACCAAAGGGGCGCCGACAACCAAAGGGCACCGAAACCCAAAAGGTCGCCGAACACCAAGAGGTCGCCGAAAACCCAGAAAGGGCGCCGAAAGCCATGAGGGCGCCGAAAACCAAAGGGGCGCCGAGAACCAAAAGAGCACCAAAAACCAAACGAGTGCAAAACAAATTAATGGGCGCAGAGCAACGAAAAGGTGCCCCAAACCAATGGGGCGCCGAAAACCAAACGGGGCGCTGGAAACCAAAAGGTCGCCGAATATCAAAAGGGCGCCGGAAACAAAGTGGCACCGAAAACCAAAGAAGCGTCGACAACCAAAAGGGCGCCGAACACCAAGAGGTCTCCGAAAAACCACGGGGGGCCGAAAACCAAAGCGGCGCCGAAAACCAAAAGGGGTGCCGAAAAACCAAGAGGGCGAGCCGACAACCAAAGAACACCGACAACCAAAAAGGTGCCGAAAACCTCAGGGGCGCCGGAAGTCAAAAGAGCGCCGTAAACCAGAGCGGCGCCGAAACCAAAGGGGCGCAGAAAACCTAAAGGGGTGCCGAAAACCAAAGGGGCGCCGAAAGGGGCGCCGAATACCACAAGGTCGCCGAACACCAAAGGGGCGCCGAAAACCAAGAGGGCGTCGAAAATCAAAGGAGAACCGAAAACCGAAGGAGTGCCGAAAACCAAACAAATGCTGAAACCCGACGGGGGGCCGAAAGTCAAAAGGGCGCCGAGAACCAAAGGGGAACCGAACACAAAAAAGGCGTCACTCAACATTTTTGATTCGCGGGTCGAGAGCGCACCTCTTCCGGTCGAAGCTAAGCGGGCCGCGCGAAGCTTGAATTAACCAGAGATGGGGGAGGAAAAGGGGGGCCCAGCCTCAGAACGAGGCCGAGAGGCAAAACCTCGGAATCAGGCGGTGCCGTAGCCGACGTACTTGCAAAGGAGCGCCTTGTCCATGAACTTGGTGGCGGAGTACCGGAGGCGTCACACAACAAAGGGGCGCAGAATAACAAAAGGAGCTCCGAAAATCCAGTGGAGCGCCGAAAACCAAAAAGGCGACTCAAACATAAAGGGCGCCGAAAACCGAAAAAGCGCCGAAAACTAAAGGAGCGCCGGAAGCCAAATGTGCACCGGAAATCAAAGGGGCGCCGAAAACCAACGATGCGCCGAAAACCAGAAGAACTACGAAAAAGCAAGTAGTCGAGTACCGCTGTGCCCGACTCGACACTGACAGTACCTACACCTGCTTGAAAGAAGGCAAATCTTTTCCGCATCCTATTTTCCTGGCCGTTTTATTCTCGTGTGTACACCCACAATAAAGGTAGCATTCCAGGTTTCTGTTCGGCCCTTGGCCGAAACGCCCTCGTGGCACGGCTGCAACTTGCTCCCTCGACCTGGTGCTGCCTCTGTTCCTACTTCCCCGCCCCGCTTCTCTCGTTCCCGAGTCCGTGTAGGCATCGACACCGTTTCGCCAGAGGACCGACCGACCGACCGAGAAGCGGAAGAAGGAGGGGGGGGAGGAGCAGGAAGAAGGAGGAGGAGGAGGCGGAGGGGGAGCATCTTCGAGGTGGTTCTTGCTTCTCCTCCACCCCCTCCTCCACCTCCTCCTCCTCCTCCTACTCCTCCTCCTTTTGCTCCTGGCATCAGGCAGAGCCAAAGAGGGGAGGCAGACCTCCTTGGACCCCCCAAAGCGCCCCAGGACTCCTCAAAGGCGCCCAGAAACGCCCCCCAAACCTCCTCGAACTTCGACCCTCCCTCCTCCCCGACCCCCGATTTCCAGGAGGCAGTGCCGTCCATAATGGTGACACCCCTTGCACTGCCCGAAGGCCCCCGCCCCCAGGGATCGATCTAAACAGTGTTTTTCGTTTTCATTTGGTTTTCGTGTTCCCTCGTTTTGTCTTCAATCCGCCTTTGCTGATAAAAACGATCTCGAGACGAAAACGGCCCACGAAATCGCCCAAACACTTTTGTAGGTCGACCCCTGCCTCCCCCCACCCTCTGCAGGGGGGCCGGCCTCGCCGAGGTCGTCCTCCGCGCCCGGCGAGGAGCGCCCGTACACGTCTGCCAGGATCTCCTCCCGCTCCTGCGGGAGGCGGGCCCCCCCCCCCCCGCTTCAAGCCCTCCTGCCGCTCCTGCCCCCGCACGGCGGCGGCGAACTCGCTCCTGGGGTGATTGGCCGCGCGGGAGCGGTCCACCCTGGGGATGCCTGGTGCCTCGTCGCCTCGTCCTCCCTCCTCGTCGTCCTCCTCCTCCTCCTCCTCCTCCTCCTCCTCCCTCCTCCTCCTCCTCCTCCTCCTCCTCCTCCTCCTCCTCCTCCACCACCGCCTCCTCCTCCTCCTCCTCCTCCTCCTCCTCCTCCTCCTCCTCCTCCTCCTCCTCCTCCTCCTGCCCGCGGGGCGAAAGCACAGGATCCTGGTGCCTCGTCGCCTCGTCACTTCCACGAGTCCCTGCACCGATCAGGTGCCCACTCGTCGCCACGCCCCTGGGCCAGCCTCTTCACGAGTCTTGGCACCGAGCAGGTGCCCCTTGCCCTGCTCGGGGGGCGGCGGGGTCCTGCCCGCGGGCGCGTCCCTCCTGGGCTCAGCTGCCCCGACACGCATCACGCAACACGTATCGTATTGATACGGAGCTCAACACGTAGGCTGAAAACGTAGGTCCGACGCGAAACATTCGCCAAAACGTGGCCCAATACGTGGAGCCAACACGCAGTGTGTTGGCACGGACGTCTTGAACACGGGACGTGTTGCGTTTCAAAACGGGCGTACCGAGGCAACTAAGCTCCTGGGGCGTCTCCTGCCCCCAGCGCCGCTCTCCTCCGCCCCCCCCCTCTGGCCGCCATGGCGGCGGCCTGCGCCTCGCAGGGCCCGGCGTGTGCCGCCTGTCATCGCGCTGCTCTCTGGCCGGCAAAGCCTGGACCCTGGTTCGCGCCCTGCCTGCCTTCGCTTTGCTGCTCTCGCTCCCGCCTTGGACACCGCTCCGGCCTCACGGCAGCCCCTCCGCTGGAGGCCCCCAGCAAAGCCTGGCACCATGATAATCTCAATTTGTCTTGCCGATTACTCATCGTCTTCGCGTGAAGTCCCGACGCTGCTTCACGGCGGCGCCAAGGCCTCATGATTTCGCTCTTGCATTGCCCATTATCTGAGAGAGGGGGCCGGCGGCAGGGGGCGAAGCCCTTGCGGATAATCCAAAAAATCGTCCCCTGACTGGTTCTTCCCACTATTTTCGAATACTCCTCCTGCAGAGGGACGTGCCCGACTTAACCCTGGTACTGCACCGGTTCTCGGCGCCTAAGGCCGCTTGCGTGCTCCCCGCCCTGCCGACTCTCGGCGGATCGGGCCTGCTTCCCCTCCTCTGCCTCCCGCGCAGCCCGCGGGCTCTGCAAACGCGCCTGCGGCCACCGGCGCTGCCGGCCAAACAAGAATATGTTGCGGCTGCTCATTCGCAGTCAGCACGTCCCGGTGCCTCAGATTGACAAGCGCGTTCCGTTACTCGCAGAGGAGCTGCTCGCGAAGGGCCCGGATCCGCCGCGGGGGATTTACGATATGTTACACAAACTCTGACGTATGGTTTTTCGGGCGTTTGCGAGCAGGCACTTTGCGAGTAGTGGAACGCGCTCGGCGATCAGAGGCAGGGGTCCAGAAAGTCTGGCCAGCGGGGATGCCAACTGCCACCCCACCCCCCCACCAAGACCTGAGCAGATCCGCCTGCTGATGGAGCACCCCTGCGAAACCAGCGGGGCTCCACCTCACGGGGAGAGTGCCGCGTTTGCATGCACCCCCACTGCGGGAGCAAGCCACGAGACCCTCCCCAATCGGAACTTATAAATGACGAGGTTCCGCACAATACCGACGCGGCGTGCACACGAGAGCATGTCGACCCCAGCCCAACCTCCCACCTCGGCGCTGCTCTCAACCTCTCTCGCTGATCGAGCATGTATCAAGGGATGCGGACAGATACTAAGCAGGTCCTCTTCGTCTTTTTTTCTACCCTTGCCGGGCACATGTAACACATGCTTCAATCACCATGTAGTGCATCGTGAACTACGCGCTGCCAAATGGCATGAACATGCACGATAAGATGGATAAGCCATGTGGCATTCCGCTATCTCCTGAGACGGAGGTGCTGAACGGTGGCGAAAAATGAGACCTTCACGATAATCAAATTTGCGGACCTGCGCGTCTTGCCCTGGGTCTGCCTTGGGCTACGCTCAATTCTCTCGTAACTGGCAGCGTGTGGTAGCACGCCTGTAAAGCTTTCAGTTCGAAGGGGCTAACGCCTCAATGCCAAGATCAAGCGTCGTGCAGCAAGCCAAGCCCATCAATGTGGCCTACACAAGCTTCTGCGCTGTCGCAGAAACACGAACCACACTCTCCCTTTCGTAACGGCGACCGTCAGCATGCATTCGAGGGTACCATACCCGAAACAACATGCCGTCTGCAATGCACCGAATGACAAGTACCCCCCAAGCATCACTGGCGGAAAACAAGGCTAGCAGCCAATCTCATCGCGGATATGACGATGCATTGACAAGCCAGAACGCGACATGGCATACGCGGCGCAGCTCGCAACAGCTAAATGCTCCAGATGGCCTTGCTTCGCAGCGTGAATTATTCCAACTCGTTATCCGTTCGCTATATTGCAATACAGTGCGGTGGGGACCGCGACTCCATTCAACGAGAAAGAAGTACATTGCAAGCATAAGAGCATGAAGCACGCGTGGCGATTTGGTCGAATGCCATTCCCTCATCAACGCATGTCTTCACTCATCCAGAAAGCACGCGCTCGCCTGTTCTAACGACTTTTCCGCGCTCGCATAGACGCCTTGTCGCTTTCTAGTCAGCACCTTGCCGTTACCGGCGCGGGGCGGCATCGCGACGCAAGCTGAACTGTCTGTGTCGCGGTGGGGGGATCCAACACAAGATCCGATCGCTTGTCTTGTGTTCCGAAATCAGCACGGGCTGACGCCACATGTATATGCCTGAACGCCTCGATGCATTTCAGATGCGTTGGTCTGTTGGGCAGCGCACGTACCCGAGCGGATGAACTGCACGATTGCAAGTATCAACGTGTGAGCGCCACTACCCCAATCAACACACCACGGAACCACTCCGACTATTCAACTCGAACCTTGAATATCCAAATCGGAAACTCGCGGGCTGGTATGCCCAACAGCATTGGCCATGAACATACGCTCACCCGCCCCATCCTCCCCGCGCGCCTTGATGCAGCACGCGCAAACGGCCTGGCGCGGCTACCAAACAAGACTCCGACAGCCATAACGGCGCGCGCCCTTGAACAATACACACATGATACAACCAAGCGACGAAAATCGGACACACGTGTAAGCGCCGAAGACAATGAACTGGCGCGATGGTTTACACAAGCTGCTCACTCAACACACCGCGCAGAGAAGAGAGCCCGTCAGTGCGGCCTTGCGCGGGTATGTTCGCACATTAGCCTCCATGTACTTTCTTCGGCCATGTGGCGCTGCAGAGCTCAGGATGCAGATACAAGCAGGCAGCTGCCCCATTTCTCTGAGCAGCGGGGTGGATCAAAGGCGGGACCATGCGCAAAGAAGACATCACATCTTGGCTCCGATCACATTGCTGGGGCTAGACGACCACACTCACCATGGTGCGACGAAAACACATCGAACAACCTGCCTGGAACGCACTTCTACGTTTCATTCAACCCGATTCTGCCTCCTCTTCCCACTCCCATGACGCATCCGGCTCCGCTGCTTTCCAATTGCTATGTTGGCTGTAACCAAAACGAAGTGTCACAAGTGGGGCCACCACTAAGATGAAGCCGCAGGCGACCGCAATCCCGACCTCCAAACCATCTCATCAAATCCAGCCGTGAAGAGTTAGGCGTGGCGATTGCACGGGTAGGACATACGCAAAGGACCGTGCATTGCTACAGGGTGCAAGGTCGCATCGGCATCAATGAACATGTTCATGTATATGTACATCGCCATATATACAACACCTATAGACACATTATATGCAGACATACACACATATTTATATGTACATGTGCAACGTAGCAGTGTTTCTACGTGATCTTACGAACATATTCAGTTCAAGGCCAGCCGCACACACGGTGGAAGTGCAGCGTTTGCGTATCTGCGCGCGCACAGTTCTCAATGACAAACGACCCCATGCCCAACTGTCCTGCCCATCTGGGGCAACTAACCTACATGCGACACTCCGCTGCAATAAAGCACCGCTTTGTGGAGTGAGCCAAGACGCTGTGTAGACATCTTCCCTGGCCCCAGCCAGCCAATATTAGATGTCATAGTCGAGTAGATTCACATGCGTACTTAAAAACGTATGTACATACATACAACGGTACATGCATCCATACATACATGCATACATACATACATACATACGTACATACACACATACATACACACATACATACATACACACACACACATACATACCTACACACATGCATGCATACATCCATCCATCCATACATACATACATCCATACACACATACATACACACATACATACATACATACAGACAGACAGACAGACAGACAGACTGGCATACATACATACATGCACATACGTACACACATACATACATACATGCATGCATGCACACATACACACATACATACACATACTCGCAGGCATGCATACATGCATACATGTATACATGCATATATACATACACACATGCATACATGCATACATGCATACATGCATACATGCATACATATACATACATACATACATACATACATACATACATACATACATACATACATACATACATACACACATACATACATACATACACACATACATGCATACATGCATACATGCATACATGCATGCATACATAGATACATGCATACATCTAGACATACATACAAACATGCATGCATGTATGCATATATACATTCATACATACACATGCATACATACGTACATACATACAAACATACATACACACATGCATCTAGGTATGCACATCTACTCTCGCCCACTGGTAGTATACCTTTCGTCTGTGCGCAATGCGTTTTCCCGCATCGCCCCATCCTGATCATCTTCCTTCCGTGTCTTACCCTATCTCCTGTCATTGATGTTTGCCTCCTCTTCATCATGATCATCCTCCTATCCCTTCTGATCTCATTCTTGCCTGCGCCACCTCGCTCACGTTCCCGACTCGCGTTTGCCATTCTCGTTCGGCTCCGTTGTCGAGGTTTCCATCTTCCTTATCCTGTCTCCTGTTCGGTTTGTTCCTCGTCGTCTTCGCTTCCTCCTCTTACTCTTTCTCGGTTGCCTCTCCTTCTTGCTCTGCTATCTCTGCTCGTCCTCAGCCTCGGTGCTGCCAAGGAAACGCCCACCAACGCCCGACTCCCTGGCCCGCGATGGGCTCTCCCAAGAAGGGCACGCTCGCTTGCCAGCGCAAGCTGGAGGCGAACAGGGAGCGCGCAGCCACAAAACGCGCGTGGCAACTCGTTTGAAGCAGCCGCGCACCCGCCGCCTACTTGCGGCGGGCGCACGCGCTGCTTCTCGGCACCTGCGAGCGGCTGCGGAGGCGCACCGCAAATAGGCGGACAATTTTTCTGGACATTGCGGGGCTATCCACCCCTGCTGCTTTCGCGGGGTGCCGCGCGGTGCCGCCGTACTGCGAATACCTCAAATAATTTTGGGGGGCCCTGTAGTCCGGGGGGGGCCCTAGTAGTCCGGGGGGGGCCCTGCAGTCCGGGAGGGGGGGCCCTTGTCGTCGGGGAGGGGTCCCTTGTAGTCCAGGGGGGGGCCCTTGTAGTACAGGGGGGGGGCCCTGTAGTCCAGGGGGGGTGGTCCTTAGAGCGGGGCGCGTGCCCCGACGTCTGGGGTTGGGCTTGGCGCGTGGGGAGGGGGGCGCGCTCTCGCTTCGCAAGGAAGCAGAAACTGCGCGCCTGGAAGCGCCCGCGGGGCGCGGAGTGGCGACCGGCGCCCGCGCGGCAGCAGGTTGGTCTGCGTGCGATAAGCGTAGCTCCGCTGGACCCCTCGGGGGCGCGACTGGTTCGCAGCAGTCGCGCGCCTGGCATCGCTTGCCCAGAGGGGGGCGGGCGAAGGAATCGCATTGGCGCGCCTGGGGCGCCGCTCCGCTGGTCACCCAGGGGCGTGGCAATGAGGCGACAGTCGCACGCTTGGCAACGCCATGGAAGGGCAAGGGAGAACGGGGAGCGAGGAGCCAGGAAGGGCCGGGGAGGGGGAACCGAGGGAGAAGCGAATGGGATGCGGGCGGACAAGAGGACGGAACGACGATGTTCTCGGTTGCGGGAAGCGGGAAGCTGGACCGCAACTTGCCCCCGCCTTGCGCCTGCTTTGACAGGGTGCCTGGAGTGCATGGTGGCCCTGTAGTCCGGGGTGGGGTCCTTGTATTCTGGGGGGGGGGGCCTGTAGCCCGAGGGGGGGCCCTCGTAGTCCGGGGGGGGGACCCTTGCAGTCCGGGAGGGGGGACTCTTGTAGTCTGGGGGGGTGGGCGCCCTTGTAGTCTGGGGGGGAGGCCCTTGTAGTCCGGGGGAGGGGCCCTTGTAGTCCAGGGGGCCCTTATAGTCCGGCGGCCCAAAACTATCAAGGCACTCAGAGTAATGCAAACAATGATATTTTGCCGGTTTAGAAACCATAAGCTGCCCTCTTCAGCGCCTGTTTGCGCTATCCCCTCATCCTCCCCCCCCTCCTCCTCCCCCCTCTTCTCCTTCCTCTTCGATCCCCCCATGCAGCATATGCCGTGTTCTCTCATTTGATCCTCCCCCCCCGCCTCCTCCAGGATCAAGGACAAGCGGTACCACCACCCCCAGCGCAAGGCGCCAGGGAGGGCCCTCTTGGTGCTGTGGTCTCCCCCCCTCGCTCGAGACATCTCCCATCCCCAGCTCGAGGAGGCATCATTGAGCCCCTCGCCCAAGGCGGTCCCCCTGGTGGTGGAGGCGTCGCCCCTCCAATCATCTTTGGACGCCCGAACTGGGTACGGAAAACATGGGCACAATGCCCGACAGCCGTCCTCTCCCGCGAGCCCGCCCCGCTGCCCACCACGACTCTTCTGTCCAGGGCGCGGATGGCCTCGTACAGACCTCGCGGCACGCAGGGAGGCCGACCGAAGGCCGCGCCTCGCTCCGGCGGGCTGCCGTGGCGGTCTGGAGGCATCCTCGACAGTGGCCCCGCTGCGGCAGCCCTGGGGCTTTCTTGCCGGGGTGCGGCCACGACGGCGCGACGGTGCGGCGACGGGCCTCGCGGGGCGAGGTCGAAGCCCGCGGGCACCGCCGCCGGAGCAGCGTGCGCCTGGGGCCGCCGCCCGCCGCCGCCGCTCCGGAAGCCCTGGGGCCACAGAGGTCTGAAGGGGAACGCTCGGGGGGGCCGGCCCGAAGTGGGGGGGGGAACGTCGAGCTGGAATCGGCAATACAGCGCCGATGGATCGGCGATAGGCCACGGCGGAAAACCCGCACGTTCCTGGACGGGCTGGGCCCTCGGGCCCTCGGCGATCAGTGGGAGACTGGGGATCGATGCATGCCCCCCTAGGCCTATCCCGCCCCTAGCGCTACCCTGTGGTTTTCGGGTCATCGCTCTGCTCTCTGGCGGCTGTGCTTCACGATCTGGGCACCTCCGGAACGCTCTTGGCGAGGCGCAGCTGCTGGAGTGCACCCCAAGGCTGGCAAGCCGCCGAAAAGCCACAACAACAACAACAACAACAACAACAACAACAACAACAACAACAACAACAACAGCAACAGCATCAGCAACAACAACAACAGCAGCAGCAGCAGCAACAACAACACCACCAACAATAGCAACAACAACAACAACAACAACAGCAGCAACAGCAACAGCAACAGCAACATCAACAGCAACAGCAACAGCAACAACAACAACTCGAATCTCGATCCCGAGAAAGACGCCCACCCCTGCCAGGTGAGCAACGTCGCAATCGAGTCGAAAGAAGTCCCTCCCTTTGATCCCTTTGATCCCTTTTTCGCCGGGGGGCGGGGGGTCCTGTCGGGGGCGCGCAAACATGGATTAGCGATACATGGATTTGGCGCGCGATCGCCAAATCCATGGATCGGGGGAGGTGCCCTCTCCAAAATGCGGCTGGTGCCGCCTCGCTCGGCGGCGGAAATCTGCGATTTCCCATGGAAGCGGGACCCGTCGCTAATCCACGCCCCCTTAGCCTATGCCAGCGATCGCCTGATCCTGGGGGGGCGACGGGGGGAACTCGAGCCCCCCGTGCCCTCTCTCGCTCCCCAGTCCCATGCACTCTTATCTGCTGTTGCGGGGTGCTGCGTATTTTCCAACATGCCTCCGAGAAGCCTCAGATCCGCTCCGAGGCGGTTTCAAGTGACCACGGAGCTTCCCAAGATGTCCTCCAAGCGACCCCCCCAGCAGAGCCCACCTGAGAGAGCCCTAAGAAGGGCTCCAGGAGCGTCAGAATCGTCGCCGCCGCCGCCGCCGTCGTCGTCGTCGTCGTCCCCCTTCAGGGTCGGCAGCACTGGCCGTAAGGCCTTCCCAATAAAAATAACATTACACCACAGAAAACCCCAATCAGTGGATGATATGAAAATTCATACGATGGATCTTGAGATCGATTGTGAGATCGATGATGAGATCCATAGTGGAACCGATAGTGAGGACGATTGTAAGGTCGATCGTGAGACCGACAGTGAAATCGACTCAATGAGATCGATAGTGAGCTCATGCGATCTCTAGTGAGACCGCTTGTGAGATCGATAATGAGATCGATTGTGAGATCGATGGTGAGATCGATAGAGAAATGGGTAATGGGATCGATGGTGAGACCGATCGATAGAAAGATCCCCCAAAAACCCGGGAACCCGGGAACCTCGCCGCCATCCGAAATCGGCCCGGAACCCGGAACCGGGAACCCGGAAGCTGGAACCCGGGAACCTGGAAATCGGAACCCAAGAACCCGGAACCGGGAACCCGGGAACCCAGCGTGCGACCAAAATCGGCGGGGAACTTTCGCCAAATCCTTCCACTTCCGCGAGGACCCCTTCAGTCCAAGCACTGATGCTGGGGAAATCCGAATCTAGATTCTGAGAAAGTCGCCCACCCCTGCCAAGTGAGCTCCGCGGATCCACTCGCCTTCAGCCCATCCCGCCCCGATCGTGTCCCCTCATCTTCTTCCGCCGCCTTCCGCAGGCGGGCCCGGCCGCAGGCTTCACTCCTGCGGAGAGCGAGAGAGACGCGCCGACGGCGAGGGATTCTCTGGAGCGCCGGGGCGGAGCCCTGGGATCGACTGGAAGCCCTCGGTCTGGATCTGGGGCTGCGGCTCGCAGGCCAGAGAAGCTGCGGCAACCTTGCTGAGCGTGTGGAGGTACACACTCAGGATCTGGTGGCTCGTGTGTCCTATGTGCCTATCTTTCTTCAGTCGCCTGTTCGGTCGTTCCGCAGGGCGCTCTCCCCTCGGCGCTTGCCACTGAACCCTCACCCCGCGAGGAGACTGTGAGGCAGGCCTGGTGACCGTTGTGTTTGTTCTTTCCCAGGTAACGGTCGTTACCCTGGGGGGGGGAGTCGGGCGGGAGGGTAAGGGTAACAGCCGCCACGGCGTGCACCCGCGTCCGCGCCACCGGCGCTTCAATCGCCACCCTCCCCAGCACGCTCGTCAGCGTTCACCGGAGGGGGGGGGGGCGGCCCGGATAACGAGCGTGACCCCGGGGAGGAGCAAAAAAACGCTCACCTGCTCCGCGGAGGACACGATGGTCAGGCTTCGCGAGCTGCGTGCAGACCCCCCCCAGGTAATCCCGGATGGCCTCCACAGGCCCCCCAGCGTAGCCCCCGCGGGCTGTCCCACCGAGCAGCCCAGCGCGGTCTCAACACCTGGCTGTATTGAGGCGTGCCGATGGCATCGCGAGGACAAGGAGCAGGACGAGCAGGACGAGAAGGACGAGAAGGACGAGGACGAAGAGGAGGAGGAGGACGAGGAGGAGGCCCTGTCAGGCCACCTGGGACCCTCCTCCCAGTCGAGGAGCTTGGCGGGCAGACTTGCGGCCGAATGCAGGCCCGCCAGCACCATCGGCCCAGGGGAGCCCACAGAGCTGAGTGCAGATGTGCTACCGCTGGTTCACGAGCAAGACAGAGCATCGCTTAACCGACCCCTATCCCCAATGGCGTGGCCTGGGCCCCACTGGCAAATTTACCCCCCTAGATGGGGATATAGACCGTTTCCTTGGGTTTGAAAGTAGATGCCCCACTGGGGTGCCGTGATAGTGGTGGTCTGGATGAGGACGGGGATGGGGAGAGGGGTCGGTTATAACCGATACCGAAAGACGACGCCGGGATGAGGACAACTCAGATGCACCCTGCAATGACGTGTTTACCAAGCAGGGGCTGCAGCTTTTTAAAATGTGAATTGCCCTGGCCACGGGGTCTTCGCCTAACCACGCCTTGGCCTTTGAGACTCGTGCCTCATGAGGAGATGGAGTGATGCCACAAGGTGGGTTAACGTTTTGAGCAGCTGATCCCTTCATCATTCCAGAGCGATCAGGAGCACTCTGAGAGCGTGCTGTGACGCCCTTGGGCGATGTATCCTTATCGTGTGCCTGTCTGAACAAGACCTCCCCCCTTCTCCAGAGTCTCATTCCGCTAGTTCTCCTCTGCCTCCTTCTGCTGCCGGATCTCGAAGGGACCTGCGAGGAGGTTTTCGTTCTCCGGCGCGGAAGCCTTGGAAGCCATCGGCGAGGGCTTGGAAGTCGCTCCTGGCGTCCCGCACCGACGAAGAGCAAGCGGCGCCAGCGAGACAGAGTACGAGCGAGGAGGAGGAGGAGGAGGAGGAGGAGGAGGAGGAGGAGGAGGAGGAGAAGGAGGAGGAGAAGGCCGAGGAGGAGGACGACAAGGAGGCGTGGAAGGAGGACAAGGCACTGGCGACAAGCAATCGGCGTCAGTGAGACAGGAGCAGAGGAAGGAGGAGGAGGACGAGGAGGCGGAGGGGGACGCCGAGGAGGCACGGGAGGAGGACGAGAAGAGCAATCCGCCGACCCCGCTTGCCGGAGGCGCAGAAGCGTCTGAGAATTTTGGCCAGCAGCCCCCCCCAGGCAGTCCCAGCGGGAATGGCCCTGGACGGGTCTCAGCACCCTGGGGCGGCCTCCGGCGGCTCCCCTGAGGCGCCTCGCGCCCCGAGGTTGAGGTGCTGAGACCGTCCTGGACTACCCTGGGGGCCTGTTGAGACCAGCTGGGACTACCTGGGGGGCTGTCCGTGCAAGACCCGAAGCCTTACCAGAGACAGGTGGCTGTCACCCTCCTCCTGTCCCCCTCCCGGGAGACATTCAAATCCGCGTGAGGAGGAGGGGGGGTACGAGCTCCCTACCGCACTTCCTGGGCTCTTGAAGCCTCCATTTCCACCCTTCGTGGCCTCCCCAATTCCCGAGATGCCTTCTAAACTGGCTCAAGACAAACTTTAACGCACTGGAGATGCCTCAAGACCACCCCCGTGGCTTCAAAACGGCCGACGGGGCCACCAATACGTCCCAAAAGGGCCAGTGACAGCCCCGACAGGAACCGCAAGAGGTACATTGCATTGATGCTCCATTCCTTTCTCTTCGAAAAGTAAGTTTGCGTTCTCTCCGTTTCGGGCGTATGGAAATCCAAGGAGGCCCACCCGAGAGGCCTCCCAGACCGGCCCAAGACGGCCCACGAGGCCGCAAAGAAGACCCAAAGACGGCCCCAAAGAGCCCAAAAACGGCCCAAGAGGCTTCCAAGAGACGCTCAAGAATGCCTTCAAGACGGCTCAGAGGGGGGCCCAACGAGGCCCCAAACGGGGAAGTTGAAGGAGACCCGGGAGCCCTCCACCCCCAAAGTGCCCCCCAAAGAAGCACCCAATGCGCCACAAGGCCGCCGAGAGCCTGCAGAAGGACCCCGAGGCCTCCAAGAGGAACCCAAGAAGCCCCGCAACATACTTCAATTGACTTTCAACATGAATCGTCGTCCTCCTCCTCCTCCTTCTAATCCTCCTCCTCTATTTCCTTCTCCTCCTCCCCTTCCTCCTCCTCCTCCTCCTCCTACCCTCCTCTTTTTTTTGATGTTGATCGGACATGCAGACATGAAGAACGGTGCTTGTCGCATCCACGTGGGAAAACATGCAGTGAGGCCGACTTCGGCAAAGTGCGAGACGAATTAGGCAGCGCGAGCACAGCTGGATCAAAAAAGGCACCGTCGACAAGTAAAACAGGTAAGCTCGACAGGGCACAGAGAAGGCGCTTGCCCTGCAGTGCAAGAGGTGAGGTAGAGTCACCCACCATCCTCTCACAACTCCGTCTCTGCCGTGCAAGAAGGAGCGGACTCAGAGGGATCGAAATACGCGTGCAAGATACTGTGCCGAGCATTGCTCGCCTGCATCGTGGCCGGTGTGGGCTCCCATGGGTCCATGCCACGGGGAGGTGCCAGGCAGCTGCAAACCGGACATCTTGCGTATCCTCCTCCTCCTCCTCCTCCTCCTCCTCCTCCTCCTCCTTTTTGTCCTCTTTGCCGTCGTCCTCACCATCTTCCTCCTGCCCTGGGGGTCGGCGGCATGGCGTACGCCTCTCTCTCGAGAGGCAGCGAGCAACATATGCGCCACGCGCCCAGGGAGAGACGACGGGAGGGGGAGGGCGAGCGGCGGGAGCCGACGCAGCCAGAGGGCGGGGCCCCGAGGCGAGTGCGCCGGGAGCAGGAGCAGCAAGAGCGGGGCGAGGGTCAGGTCGGGCATGTTTCCCTACAGGCCGATGGTCGACTTTTTTGTTGGTTTTATTATTGTTTTGTTTGTTCTGTATGGTTTTCTGTTTTTCTATAAAACAGAACCAACAGTACTCCAAACATGCTCCAACGTGGTCACGAAATGCCAGAAACATCGGCCCCCGGCTACTTTTTGTTACACGAACAGGCTCCCCCTGACACTTCCGCATCTCTCCCTTCCACCTCCTTCCCATCCCTCCTCCTGCCCTCTCCTGCGGCTGCTCCTCCTCCCCCTTCTCTGGCCACTCCGTGCCTGCTCTTACTGCTCCTCTTCTCTTCCCCGCCTATGGGGCGAACAAAAAGATACCACGATCGCTGCTCTCTAGACCTCTCCCGAGGCGAACTCTGGCCGGGATTCAGAGGATAACCTGACCGTGGCGACGAGGGACGGGCAGCTCATCGGAATAGCTCCTTCTATGCTTCTGTGTTTCTCTGTCTTCTCTCTCTTCCTCTCTTTCTCTCTCTCTCTCTCTCTTCCTCTCTCTCTCTCTCTCTTCCTCTCTTTTTTTTTTTTTCTCTCTCTCTCTCTCTCTTCTCAGAGGCATCCTACACAGGGGCGGCGCTACTCCGAAAGCGATGCGCGCCGCCGCGCCGTGCGGGCGGCCTCGCAGAGGCAACCTGGCTGTGGATACATCGGCTACACGCAGGAGTGACCCTGGGTAAGAGTGACCTCTGGTGCGCGGCTTGTTGAGGGCCGCGGCGGAACCAAACACAAGCGCGCAAGACGCTACTGCCGCATCGCGTTCGGCGATCGGGGGACCACACTGGGCCCGCATCAAGGATCACTCCGGCGAAAGGTCACTCTTACGTGTAGTCGAATACATTCGGGGAGGGGAGCTATTCTCTGGCCGCTTCGCCACTCCCCACGAGCGGCGAGCGTAACTACCCATACCCAGGCCCTCGCGGTCCGGACTCTGGGGCGCGATCCCGTGGGCACACGGTCGCCTGCACTCGTCCCGCGCGGGGCATCCGCGAAACAACGTCCCGTATCCACGGGGTCCCGCCGCAGGCGCCTGGCCCGCGAGGCCGCAGATACAGATATGTTTTCCGCCCGTGAACTGCCCCATAGCCCCTCCAACCCCAGCCCCCCCCCACTGAGATCCGACTCCGCGAACCAAATTCAACATCTAGAACAATTGCGACCATATCCCCGGACCCATCTTTCTGCGGCACTTCCCGAACCACATCAACCTGTGATGGTCCTGGGGCCCGAAACGAAGCAACATCGCCCGTTGTCAACAACTGCGGCGCCAGAGTGGCAGTGAGCTGAGACCAGAGGAACAAGACACGGCATAAACAAAATTTCTCGGAGGTCTGCGCGGATTTCCTGGACAGCGCTGGACACCACTCCCCAGCGTGCGGAGCGCGCAAGGGTCGGCGCTGGAGGCACCGCGGCGCCAGCAGGACGGGCGGGGACCGCGCGGCGTGGAGGCAAGGGAGGTCCTTGCCTTGCGTTCTGTCTCGCCTGGTTACCAGCATCGTCTTCTGATTGTGTCGTCGCTGCTGGGATGACGCCGAACACTCTTTTTCTGACTTTGCTTCACGGGCCAGCGCGCCGCAACTCGGCATCCCGTGCGCACTGCAGCGGGCCTTTTTTCAGCCACGACGGGCCTTCCGGGCCTATCAGCCAGGACTTCAGCGTGTGCCGCTCCTCCCCCTGAGGGGCAACGAGAATGGGGGACTGGCATAGGGGGGGACACATCGACCCAGAATCGGCGATACATCGCCGACAAGTTTCACCCTCCTGGGCACGGCGGGGCTATTCTACCCCTATCGGCGATCAATGAGCGATAAGGGGGTCGATGCGCCCCCCCGAAGTATGCCTACTCCCCCCAGTCCTTGCCCCTGCTTCTCGATCCCCCTCGATCCTCGATCCTCGAGCCTCGATCGCCCGTCGATCCTCGCGGGCGCGACCCCGTGGCCCCTGGGGCAGCGCAAGCCGCGCCCCAGGGCCGCGTACAGCGGCGGCGGGTTCGGGCCGCGCCCGCCGCGCCCGATGCCCGGCGGGCGCTGCGCGCGCCGAGCCAGGCGGCGGGCTGCGCGGGAGGGGGTAGGCGGGTGGGAGGGCGCACCGAGGAGACGACGGGAAAGGAGGGGAGGAGGAGGAGGAGGAGAAGGAGGAGGAGAGGAGGAAGAGGAGAACCTATACTTGCGGGTGGCAATGGTGAGAGGTAAGAGACAGTCTAAGAGACATGGCCGCAATGGTAACGTGAGAGATAGCAGAGTGGCCGTCTTTTCCCTTTCGACGTCATACAGTACGCGGGCCCGCTGTGAGCCAAACAGCAGCGGACCCCTCATATTCGATACTGGCCGATGGAAAATGTTCCTCTGCAGCACATCGGCTACAAAGGGCCACCCGCAATGAGGCGCTCGAGAGTTCACCGCGAGGCCTCAGCAGCGGACGCTCGGCGCAACTCACACATGGCTCAGAAGCCTCAGCCCGAACGGAATGCTGTGAACCCTGGGAGCCCTGCCGGCTCGCTTGTGGTCGGCCCGTACGCGAGACGAGCTGAGCTGATCCTGACCGGGGCTGTGGATCGTAACGACTCCCCTCCGCCTGGAGGGCCCATGGACAAGCTCTTTGCCCAGTGCGACCGGCCGATGCTGCCTCGCAGCCGGGAGCGTTTGCCCGTGGGGGGCCCGCACAGATCTTGCCCGGCGTGCGCTCGAGCTGCAGCACCGATCGTGCCTTCCAGCCAGGTTCGCTCCTTGGCTCTACTTCCAGCGCGCTGCTGCTGTGGCCGCTCGCATTCGGCACCCTTTTGTGAATAGGTGCTGGCGGGCGTAGCTGGCCGTTGCGTCGCTTGCGCGGCTGTGTAAAGCTGGGGAGCACCCGCGCGCCTTGTTTCGTATGCGCGCCGATGCAGCTCGTCCAGCTGTTTGCGGCAGTGCGCCTCTAGTTGCTAACGCGTACCAATCACAACTGAGCGCGGTCAGTGATGCAACACTGACCTCTGTGGTGGCGTGCTGTCGTGCTGGCACCTCGTAGCGCAGGCGGCGCTGAGGTGCCAAAGCCGGGCACGCGCGCATCACGCCTGTCGAGTAGGCTGGCTGGCCACTGGTGGCATGGAATGGCTACTCGATGGTGCTCGTGTCGAACCAGATCTGCGATGAGCGCGTGGTCGGGTCATCCTCGCGGCGCTCGTCGCAGCTGTCGCCCAGTGCCTTGCCGCCGGCGCGTCGGACTCAAACATGCTTAAGGCCATCGGCACGTGGCGGTGGCGGTCAAGACGCACGTGCACGTATCCTGCACAGCGCGTTCAGGAGAAGAGGGATGGCGCTATGCTAAGTGGAGGCACAAGCACTTCCCGTCGATCCGTTGCATGCGCGGCGGGGTTCGCGCTGCTGGACAATGAGGGTGTGTGCGTGGCTCACGCCACCTCCAAAAGGACACTGCACCGAAGCGGGTCTTGAACTTGACCTCGCTCCAGCTGCGCAGCTGCGCTGGCAGGATGGCGGGGCTTGCTGCGGGCAGCCAGGTGCGTTTCGCTGCAGTCGTGGCCACGCGGCTCCCGATGTCGCCCATGACCTCGGCGTCGGAGGCGTCGAGCAGTTGCGTGGCGGTCATATTGCGGAGATCTGTGGTCGCCGACTACACGTCGTTCAGTACTAATCGTGCTCATTTCTAAATTGTGCTCGTTTCTAATTGTGCTCGTTCCTAAGTGTTCCTGGCCCCCTAGTGGCCAGGAAGAGGCCCAGGATAGAACAGTTAGAAATGAAAGGATCTTGGCCCCCTGAAAAATCAAAGAACTTTCGAAGAATCCCACCAGCCCTTTAGGGCGTCGGTGGTTTAACGAGTTTCCTCTTCCACCCCTCCTTCTTCCCCTTCGGGGAGGGGTTTACCCCTCCCCCTACCCCCTCCCCACTGACCTGGACAGGAGGGGCGGGGAGCGGTCAGAGCGTCCAAAACGGCCTCGCCGAGGAAGCCAACATCATTGATTTTACAAAGGTTTTGGCCCCATTTTGGCCTTCTGAGGGGGCAACGCTCATTAAGGCTCCCCTCTTCTTTGAAGCCAGAATCATTGATTTTACTAAGGTTTTGGCCCCATGTTGGCCTTCTGAGGGGGCAGCGCTAATTAAAGCTCCCCTCTTCTTTGAAGCCAGAATCATTGATTTTACTACGGTTTTGGCCCCATTTTGGCCTTCTGAGGGGGCAGCGCTAATTAAAGCTCCCCTCTTCTTTGATCGATTTCCTCCAAGATGGCCCCAAGAAGCGCCCAGGAGGCACCAAGAGGCCCCAAGATGGCCTCCAGGAGGCCCCCAAGAGGATCCCAAACGGCCCAAAGAGGCCCCCCCCAGGCACCCAAGACGCCGAAAAGCCCCTCAGGACGACCCTCTACTCGCCTGGGCGTCGTTTCTGGACGGGCTGGTGGGGATACGCGAAGCGTCTAGAATAAGAAATGAGCAATGTGTATGTGCCAGAAGGCTGGGAACATTCATGGCCGGATCCACGCGAGGAGCATCCAAAGACCAGGCGCCGGATGCACATGCGGAAGCCTGGGCGAAACGGCCATACGAGGGCAGAGCGCTGGTGAGGCACCTGGCCACATCGTGTATCCAATTCTCGCCCAGGCCCGCAGTATCACGGGTATCCAGTTTCCTGGGATGTAAGGGGAGGCTGGGGACTGGGAGAGAGTTGAAGAACGGGAGGGCGAATAGCAGGAGGATCAGGATGACGAGGAACAGGGGAATCTTCAGGATGCCAATGGGGAGGAAAGAAAAGATGAAAAGCAACAGAAGCAGCGGCATGTTGCGGAGAAGAAGAAAATAAGGAGGAGGAAGAACAGCAACCCCATTTGCGCAGCATGCAAGTTACTTATCCCTGCCTGGCGGAAAGTGGTCTGCCTTGCGTGGGCCTGGATAGAGTTGGCCGCGAAGGAGGAGGAGGAGGAAGAGGAGGAGGAGGAGGGGAGGCAGATCGTCGGAAGGGAGATGGCGGAGAGTGAGCGGAAAATATGGAAAAGGACGATAAGTAACATCGAGCCACAATCGTTTAATCGATCCGCATCCCCATCGGGCCATGGTACCTCAGCCCCACCATCTCGCTCCCCCAGTTTGGGATAGGCCCCGCGAAACCCGAAGGAAACAGCACAGATCCCCATCTAGGGCGGTCAAATCGGCCCGTGGGACCAGGGCCGCGCCAGTGGGGATAGGGATCGGTTAAACGATGCTCAGCGAGCAACCCTTTTGCGAACCCCAGCTCGTGCGCAGGTCGGGGCGCCGGTCCCCCCCGGCACCGGCTCGGCACGGCAGAGCGCGCGCGGGCCGAGAGACCCCGAAGACGAGCAACCCCTCCCACACACCGCGGCGCTTGCCGCGCGCCCGTGTGTGCCTCCCAGGCCCCGTCCCAAATTTTGTCGCTGTATTCTCTTCCCTTTTCCTTAGCGGCGCAGGGGATGCGGCACTTCTTCCCCCGCCACCGGTCTCCACTCCCTCGTGGCGGCCTTTCGCTCTGACGAGGTAAAGCGGCCTGTAGCGGGTCAACAGTCGAATAAAGGATCGACTACAAAGTTGAGTTCCTCCAGACTTGATTCCTCCGTCGAGTCCACGAACAGTGCGTAGAATGCCTCCTGGGTGTGCTGAACATCCCCACGTATTTCTCGCACGCTCGAAGCACACCTCAGTTCTGGGGCACACCACTTCTGTAGTCGACCCCCCAGCCGAAACAAGAGAGCCGTCGCTGTGCCCCGCCTCCCCAGTGGCGCCCCCTCGCCCTGGCCCTGGCCCTCGTTCTGGCCTCGGCCCCCTGGCCCTGGCCCCAGGCAGGGCCAGCCTCCCCCCCTCGCCCCCTGCCGTGGTTCTTGCTCTGCCTCCTCCTTCTCCTCCTCCTCCTCCTCCTCCTCCTCCTCCTCCTCCTCCTCCTCCTCCTCCTCCTCCTCCTCCTCCTCCTCCCCCTCCCCCTCCTCTCCCTCCTCCCTCCTCCCACCTCCCTCCTCCCTCCTCCTCCTCCTCCTCCTCCTCCTATTCTTCCTTCTCCTCCGCTTCCCAGAAGCCCCCGCCCCAACTTGTAAGAAGCCTTCTCAGGAGCTTGCCCTCTGCCGAGACCCGAAGCGCTGAGCTCTTCAGCCTGGCGTTTACTTCCTTGGGCTGCGGCATCTGAGGGGCCCGTGATCGGGCCCATGGATCATCAAGACTGGATCTGGGACGCAAAACCACCCCTGGGAAGGGGTCGGGACCTCTGGGGCCGTGGGTTCAAACATCACGTCGGCGGCTGTCTGGGGAGATGCGTCGCCGCCTCTCCCTCGCGCCTTGCACTCCCCATCCTCCTCGTCCTGCACGCCTTCCCCATGCTGTCCTCCCTCCCGTGAACATGTGTGAACACACAGGATCAGATCAATTGATACTTCCGATGGCCATTTCTAATCTGGCCGCTTCGGTCCTGCAAAATGGTGCTGCGGCTGCAGCGAAGGCCTCATGTTAGGATCGGCGCTCTGTTCCCGTCGTTCACAATGGCGCTCTCGCCCGAGCGCGGGCCACTTTTCTGGAACCGAGTCGCTTGTCATCGTTAGGGGGAAAACAAACCTACCTCGCTTTTGACCACCCTCGCTTCCAAGAGATACCAAACGATGCCAAACTGCGGCCTGTACTGGTCAGGCCGCTTGACGAGGAGGCGCGTGGTATGACTTGGTTTTGCCTGGAAGCGAAAGCGGGGTAGGTAATTCACGCTCTGCAGCCCCCCTCGCTTCCCCTCCGCCTTCCCCTGATCCTCGTGCTCCTCCCGTTCCTTCCACTCCAGCTCCCATGCTGCTGCTCTTCGTCCTCGCCCTGCTCCTTCTTCCCCTCCTCCTCCTCCTCCTCCTCCTCCTCCTCCTTCTCATCCTGTTCCTCCTGCTCATCCTCCTGCTCATCCGCCACCTCCCCCTCCTTCTCCTCCTCCTCCTCCTTCTCCTCCTCCTCCTCCTCCTCCTCATCCTGTTCCTCCTGCTCATCCTCCTGCTCATCCGCCACCTCCCCCTCCTTCTCCTCCTCCTCCTCCTTCTCCTCCTCCTCCTCCTCCCAGGTCTGCCATGGCACGCGTCCGCGGCTAGAGAAGAATCAGCGCCATGGGAAGGGATGGGCGGGAGGGTAGGATGTCGGATATGGCGCGAGCGCACCTAGCTTGCCCCCCACTCTTCCCCGCTTGCCCCCCACTCTCCCCCTACCCTTTCCTGGCGAAGCGCAAAGGCACCGATGCTGCTACTCCCCGGACCTCTCCCGGGACGCGTTCTGACCAGCATCTCGAGGCGAATCCAGCAGCGGCGCCCAGGGCCTCCCAGGAGGCCCAAGAGGGCGAAAGCGAGGCAAGAGGGCAGCGGTACCCGCACTCATGCTTGCTTCTGGTACCCATCCCCGGGCGCAGGCCGAAGCAACTCCCAACTGCCTTAGATCTGGACAACGCCTCGGAAAGTGCTGCACGCTCCAGAGGCAAGGCGGCCTCCGCGGACCCGCGATGGGGCCTCTACCAGGCACTGCCACTGTCTTGGCCCTCGCTGTCGCGGCAAGCTGGCGGTTTCGATGCTGTGTGCGGTGCTGGCGGGGCGGGCGGGGCCGGGCGGGGCGGGCGGCGGGCGGGCTCGGGTTGTATGTCATGCAACTCCCAAAGACGCCGTCTTGGAGGCGGAGGCTGTGGAGTACTGGAGTGCGTGCTGGAAACGGAGGCTGTGGAGTACTAGGCGTTGTGGTGGAGACGGAAGCTGTGGAGCACCCTCCCCTCCCTCGGTGGCGCCGAGTCCCAGCTGCTCAGCGGGCCTCGGGCGCCGCCGCGGCACCCCGCCGCCTCTTCGGCGGCCGCTCCGAGGCGGCGTCGCCCGAGGGCCGCTGCCAAGGCCCCCTGAAGATCTGCATCACCATGTCGACGCGCTCGGACCGGAGCTCCTCCTGCGCGCAGGCTCGTTGGAGGAATTGCCGAGTTCTGCCCCCGACGCTCGAGGGCCGAGGGGGTGAGGTTTTCGAGAATGGTTGGCTCATGGCGGGCCCCGGGGGGCCTTCAGAGGCCTCCGAAGGCCTCTGGGGACCTCACGTCCGTTGACCTCCGCTGGGTGTCAGGATTCGCTATGAACGAGGGATCCACGTATCGGGGAAGGTACCCCCCGAAGCATGAGGCTAGCGCCCCCGATTTAGCGTCGGATTGCGCCAGTGCTGCACGGAAAAAGGATCCTCCGATCGGAAAGACGTCAGACTCGGGCTTGGGGACTCGACTTTACCTGATGAGGCCTTCGTAGGCGTGCTAAGACCGAGTCCGAAATTTGACGTGAACTCCCGCTGCAAACATCTCACGAACGCCTGACCGTCAAACAACCTGCTGGAACCGTAAGCAAGCGGCGACAAACCCGAGTTCTGGTGAACTCGAGTCTTACGTTTCCCCGATCCTACGGTCGTGAACTTTTGCTTAACGTGTCGCTGCGGCCGCGGCGGCGGCCCTGGTGACACGCTATGCTTTGTCCCGCGAACGGATAGCGTGTCGGCATGCTTCGCGGGACGGGAGGCGGGGGAAAACTCGGGACGCTGATGCCTGGGGACCGGGACGCGGCTCGCGTGTCACGCTGAAGGGTGGTGGGCCAAAACCGGCAGCGCGACATGCTAAGCACAAGTTCCTGACCGTAGGCTCGGGGGGATACAAAGGTGGAGTAGGGGCACAGGATGGCAGAGGTGAGGTTCGGGGAAACCCGCTGTAAACGGCCCCTGGAAGAAAGACATGCTAGCATCCATCTGGATTCGTTATGTGATCCCACTTGGGCTAGCCCCCCCCTCTAAGAACCCAGATAGGCAACCACATGCAGACAAGAGTTTGCCAGGCGGACAATGTCTGCTGTGCTGAGTTCGGCTTGCGCAACCTACTACACTGAGGCCGCAACTGCGCAGTGCGCAGTATCGGCACCTCTTTGGGCTCCCTCGGCGTGTGAGGCTCAAGCATCAGGCATCAAGCGGCCCTACTCCAGCTTACTGCCACTCACGCCAGTCCTGCCACCTCACTCTCTGTACCACCCCCACACTCTTGCATCACCTCTCTGCGATGACATATTTCTCGCATGTGATGGGTTCTCCCTAGCCTGGGGACTGCCAGAACCAACGTGACAGGTACTCCAGTCCGCAACCTGCTGAAGAACCCCTGGGATCAGAGGCACGACGACAAAAGGCCGCATAGTGGCCACGGTCCGGTCCCGTCCCTCACTCGTCTGCTGGGTGTTTAGAGCGGCATGGAGGCACGCTCAGGCAGCCGGACTGTGACCCCAAGCCGAGAGGACCGGAAGGGGAAGGAGAGCCAGTCACGAACAGGAATTGCGACCTTGTTCCAGAAACATCTTGCCCCTCTGACATCAAGTACCAATGGTCTCCAGAAGGACTTCGCGAAATTGAGCAACGAGGTAAACAAGTTGGGCACTGACCTGACCGCATTGACACGGTCAAGGCGAGCATAATTGCATGACAAAATCTTCGGAGACATACAGCGCCCCCCTGACGCCAACACCATAGAGGTAAAAATCAGGGGATGAATCCAACAGGCTATGACTGATAATACGAAACGACAGATGCCTCACGTTCCTTCCAAAGAACCGGACAAGAGGCACTACACGGCAATCATCGGGAAGATGGATGCTCTCAACACCCTCCCAGAGGCGGCCACATGGCTGAAGGATAAGCCAGCCGCCCTCCGAGGCCCTGAGCCCACCAGCGTTTACTCAAAGGGTGAGCTCCAGGGGATCGTGCTCGAACACAGAGCTTTGAGGGACGGCGGACAGAGGCCTGGCCGTGAGCTGGCCTCGAGCGGCGGGCCTCCAGCCCGGGGGCGGGAAAGGGTGGTGGGCCGGCGCCGACCGTCCAGCATCGCGAAAGGAAGGGCGGCTCGAAACTCCTGCTTCGGCCGCAAGCGGCGGAGGAACACCGAATGGCCACTGCCACACACATTCACAATATAGATATATATACTAGAACCACGCGCGCGCTTCGCGCGCGCTTAGGTTCTAGTTTGCTCCGAAAACGGTGTTCGCAAGCACGGGTCCGATTCCGTGGCGATTCGCGGGAAATCTACGTCCGAAAATGACGTGTTGCCAGAGGCAGGTCCGCGGATGTTTTAATGCAACGTGTCCAGTGTATCCAACGATTGCATACTTGTTACATATGCTACATATTGTAATGTTCTGCAATATTATGCCCCCCCCCCCCCCCTTGGAGCCGCGCCACATCGTCGGACCAAATCTGGAGGGCCTCATTCTGGGCCTCAAAACATAGAAAGACCTATGGAAAATCAACAATTTCGGCCTCTTGGGCCTCTTGGGACTCCAAGAGGGCCTCAAGATGGCCGACGATGGCCCCAAGACAGCCCAAGACGGCCTCAAGACGGCCCAAAATGGCCCCAAGAGGGCCCATGAGGCTCCCAAGAAGATCCACGAGAGCACTCAAACCCGAACAATCTTTCCATGACACCCTCACCCTTAGACCCGAACCTTGAGACCGAAGACCCGAGCCCAGAAATCGAACCCGAACGCCTCAACATCTCAAATGAAGAGGCTCATCCCCGCTCCACCGTTTCCTCCTTCCTTCTGAATCCTTCCTTCTTCCACTTGCTCAAACTCCTCCTCCTCCTCCTCCTCCTCCTCCTCCTCCCTCCTCCTCATCGCCCTCCTCCTCCCACTCCTCCTCCTCCTCCTCCTCCTCCTCCTCCTCCTCCTCCTCCTCCTCTCCTCCTTCTCCCCCTCCTCCTCCTCCTCCTCCCCCTCCTCCTCCTCCTTTCTCCTCCTTCTCCTCCTCATCCCCGTCCCTCCCCTCCCCCTCCTCGTCCTCCCCATCCCCCTCCAATGCGCCGGGCCGGGCATGGTATGGAAACTGCCTTCGCCGACTCTCTGCCGCCTTGCCTCTTGGGGCCTCTTTGGGGCCTCTTAAGCACCTCTTGGAAGCCTCTTGGGGGCCTCTTGGGGGCCTCTTGGGGCATCCTGGGGCCTTCTTGGGGTTGTCTTGGGGCCCTCTCGGGCCGTTTTGGGGGCCTCTTTGGCCGTCTTGGCGCCCTCTCGGGCCGTCTTGGGCGCCTCTTGGGAACCTCTTGGGCCGTCTTGGGCGGACTGGGAGGCCCGGGGGCCGCCCGAGGAGCGTCCCAGGAAGCCCTCCTAGGCCCTCTTAGCGCTGTCCTCAGGCGTCCTGGGGCGTCCTTGGGCGCCTCCTGGGGCTGTCTGACAACTCGGACAGCCAAGGGATGAGATATCCTAAAAATGTACGTTTTACGAAGGGAATGGGGCCATTTTGGTTTCCCGGGGCGCTCTTGGGGGGCCTCTTGGAGGCCTCTTGGGGCGGTTTGATGGCCTCTTGTCCCTTCTGGAAGCGATCTTTGGCGGTCTTGAAGCGATCCTGGGCTTCTCTCGGCGCTCTTGGAGCCTTCTTTGGCGGACTGGGAGGCCCGGGGGCCGCCCGAGGAGCGTCCCGGGAGGCCTTCCTGGGCTGTCTTCGGGCTATCCTAGGGCGCCTCGTGGGGCTTTCGGACCGCTCCGACAGCCAAGGGAGCTGATATCCTAAAAATGTACGTTTTACGGAGGGAATGGGGCCATTTTGGTCTCCCGGGGCGCTCTTGGGGGGCCTCTTGGAGGCCTCTTGGGGCGGTTTGATGGCCTCTTGGCCCTTCTGGAAGCGATCTTTTGCGGTCTTGAAGCGATCCTGGGGTTCTCTCGGCGCTCTTGGAGCCTTCTTGGGCGGACTGGGCAGCCCGGGGGCCGCCGGAGGAGCGTCCCGGGAGGCCCTCCTGGGCCGTCTTGGGGCTGTCCTCAGTCGTCCTGGAGCGTCCTTGGGCGCCTCGTGGGGCTTTCTGGCCGCTCCGACAGCTAAGGGAGCTGATATCGTAAAAATGTACGTTTTACGAAGGAAATGGGGCTATTTTGGTCTCCCGGGGCGCTCGTGGGGGGCCTCTTGAAGGCCTCTTGGGGCGGTTTGAGCGCCTCTTGACCCTTCTGGAAGCGATCTTTGGCGGTCTTGAAGCGATCCTGGGGTTCTCTCGGCGCTCCTGAAGCCCTCTTGGGCGGGCTGGAACGCGCGGGGGCCGCCGGAAGGGCGCCCCGGGAGAGGGCCGCACCCTATATACAAGGGAGGTTCTGGCCCGGGGCCCGGGGCCCGGGATCTCCCATATATGTATATGTCACAGATTCCTCCCCGGACACGGTCGCAGTCGCTCACGATGCACGCAGGCAGGAACACGGGGGAGTGTGACTGGCACTGGGAGTGGAGAAGCTGGGAGGAATTGCACAATCATCCTGGAGTAAAGGTGTTGAAGCAGAAGGCGAACGACCTGGCGTCTCACGCCGCCTCGGGTATGAAGGTCAAGCTTAAGGGCGGCGCCGAGGGAGCGTCGAAAGGTGCTCCTCATGAACACCCTGGGCAATAAGAAACGCCCCACAGACATAGTTTCACCGGCAGCGGCAGTCGGCACTACTGCCACCAAGAGTCCCAATCGATTACGAATTCGATCTCATTGTACACATCCATACATGGGTACAACTCGCTGGGGCTGTTGGGCCTGGCTTTCGAGGTTGGCCAGTACACCCGTGCAGGCGTGATGCTGTATTTGGCTCGTAGAAGTAGGTGGAAGGGCTGACGAAAGAGAAAGTCGACGAGCGTCAAGTATACATGCAAGTGCTGGACATTGACATTCTTGCAAGTCAAGAGACACGCAGGCATGTGCCCGTCCATCGCGTCACTGGCCAAAGGTATTCACAGCCTTCTCGGAAGATCCCGGCGACCATGAAACTGCTGGGATCAAGTTTTTTGTTTCCCCGCGCGACCGCAGCAGAGTGAGCAAATCCAGCATGGATTCATCGAAGATCATGTACCTGAATCTGCCAGTTTCCGGTGGTAAGATACCCGTTCTCACTATTTACGCACCTCATGACGGCAAACCGCCAGACGACAGACAAGATTTCTACCACAGACTTGGTCGCGCCATAGCCAGTGCTTCCAGGCACGGGCACGCCTTGATACTGGGAGACTTCAATGCAATGCAGCACCTGTGATTCGGGGGAGAGGAACAGCTTTCGGGTGACTGCATCTGTTGCGATGCTCGTGCACAGCACGACTCCATTTCCGATAGACGGTTGGTGATGGAGATTTGCGAGACAGAAGAGTTGGCAATAGCGATTACTTTCTTCAACCGTCCCCCTGAACGCCAAACCACGTGCTACAGCCTTGGCTCAAAGCCAAGCGACTTGGCCGTCCCGCAGCACTTCGGCCAGATAGGTTTCCTTTTATGCGATGCGGACCGCATCGAAACCGCCGCAGACGTGCAAAGCTGGCGGGACTTCCCGCTGGCGTCGCATGCGCGTCCCCGCTGCACCATCATATTTCACGGCTCCAATCAAATCAGCAACCCGCAGTTCCCAAAGGGGGCTGCCAGAAACAAAACTTACGTAGTTTCCATACGTGTTTTCGCATCCTCACCCACCTGCCTCCAACATGGCCCCAATACGGCCCAGCAGCCTTCGCCCCGAGGACAAGCGCGTAGAGTCTCGCCCCAACGGCCCAGACGGCTCGCAACCCATCTAAAATGAAATTGCCGCGACGGCTCCCGCGACGCCCTGACATGTCCCAATCGAGGTTCCCCAACCTGTCAGGCCGAATCGGAACACCGCAACTTGGCTCACGACTGGCATTGTGCACTGCGTGTTCCTTTGGCCAACATTATTCAGACTCCGGTTAGTTTACGTCTCTTCCCGCAGCCCTGACCTTTGTGTGATTCTCTGGGACGTTTCGCTCGGCCCATCCCTGGTGTCTTCTTCGCTTTGAAGCGCGGGAGACACACCAGAGGATTGTCCCTGCGCCAGAAACTCCGTCTGTGGTCTTTCGACAATTGGCTCGCATCAGTTAACGTCGGCGGCGCCTCGCAAGCGTTCCAAGGACATGTTCTCCTAACCATCCTGTGGTGTTGGGTCTTCGTTTGAAGAGACAGTGCGCAGCGTCACCTCACTCGCGCTCCCCTCCCTCCTCCCCATCCCTGCATCTGCCCTCCGCATGCCCATTTTGGCACACCCCTCACAAGTTTCGCGGCCCAATAGGAAGCTCCACCGAAGCCCCAAAGGAACACGTTTTGTATGTGGTTCTCCATGCCCTTCGCACGCTTCGTGACCCCATAAAGAGCCCCACCGACGGCCGCAGGAGGGAGGGATCACGTTTCGTGACCCCATCGGGAGCTCCACCGAAACTTTCAGGGGAGGGGGGTCGCATGCGGTTCCCCAATCAATCTCGGCACATCCCTCACACGTTCTGTAGCCCCTGACCCCCTCAGGGATGGCGGGGGTGGCGCAGCGTCCATCCGACCACTTCGTCACATCTCTCATGGGCTTCGATGGGGGGCTCCAGGGAGAAGGCCCCGCGTGGTTGTAATGCATACCGTCCCCCAGTGCATTTCGGCACCCTCACATGTGAGGGATGACGATGAGGAGGAGGGAAGATGAGGATGCGGATCAGCATGCGGATGACGAGAGCCACGAGGCTCAGCATGAGGACTCGGAAGAGGAGGAAGCGGAGGTGGTGGACGAGGAGGACGAGCAGGACATCTAGAGCATGATGCTGGGATTCGGGATGAGCATCGGCAGAACAGTGGAGAGGAAACGCACGTCCAGGAGCACCAATAATGTCGGACGACGCATCTTCTTGTGGACTCCTCATCGTCGTCATCATTCTAAGCATCAACATAAACATCATCACCACCATCGTCATCATCAGCATCATCATCATCATCATCATCACCATCATCATTATGATCACCAGCATCATCATCCTCATCATCATCATCAGCATCATCATCGTCACCACCATTACCACCACCATCAAAGCCAGCACCAGTATCCTCGTCAGCAACATCATCACCATCATCATACACCATCATCATCCTCATCAACACCATCGGCGTCACAGTCACCGTTATCATCATCATCATCAGCACCACCACCATCAGCAGCATCATCAGCATCAGCAGTACCATCACCATCATCATCCTCATCGTCATCGTCATCCTCATCATCATCATCATCATCATCATCATCATCGTCCCCATCAGTTTGGTCATCGTCATCAGCAACATCAACATCATTAGCATCACTATAAACATCGGCATCGTCACCATCATCATCAACATCACCATCATCACCATCACCATTACCCTCGCTGCCACCACCACCACCACCATCACCATCATGATGATTATGATCAAGAGCATTATTATCACATGATTATCACAACATCATCAGCATTAGCAGCAGCATGACTATTCTCATCACCACCATCATCAGCAGCATCATCCTTTTCGTCATCATCATCATCATCATCATCATCATCATCATCATCATCAGCAGCATCATCAACATCATCATCAGCATCAGCAGTATCATCATCCCCTCCCTCCTCCTCTCTCCTCCTCCTCCCGATCCTTCCCTCTTCTCCCTGGTTCTCGTGGTCGTCCCTGTTGCGCGTGTGGGTACACACCACGCTCGTTCAGCACTGTTCAGAAATCTATAGTGGGGCTTCGAGGGTCCCAGCATGACTACCGCGCCTGGTGTGTTTGGAGCACCGAGTGTGCTTGGCGCGACCGTGCGCTTGTCTGATTGCGTGTATGTGCGCGCGCCTATCCGCCAGCGCAATCCTTCTGCCTAGCCGCCCGCGCAAAAAAATGTGCGCGCGCGTGCGCCCGTCGCGTCGCCAGCGTCCCGTGCGACTGGAAAGAGGGCGAGGAGGAGGAGGAGGAGGAGGAAGATGAGAACGAGGAGGAGGAAGTGGAGGGCAATTATGCCTAGGAGATTGAGGCTGACGAGGGTCAGAGAGAGGACGACGATGGTAATGCGGATCAACATGATAATGACGAGGGCCACGATGCTCAGCATGAGGAGGACTCGGAGGAAGAGGGTGGGGAGGAGAAAGAGAGGGAAGACGAAAAGGAAGAGGGAAGAGGAGGCCATGCTGAGAATGAGTAGGAAATCCACTTAGCACTGAAGTCACCCACTGGGAAAAACTAATCTAAAAACATGCCCGGATAACCCCACGGACAACCCGGACAACCCCTCCAAGATGCATACCATAAGCGTCCCAGCATGTGATTTGTGGCTGTCACTCGAGCGGCAGCACAATACCCACTTAGGGATGTGGCCGGCACTGAGGCGAGAGCACTACGCCTAATGAGAAGGAATGTGGCCAGCGCGAAGGCGACAGCACCAATCCCAGACGGGGATGTCGCCAGAGCTCGGGCGAGAGTACCATTCCCATTCACGCATGTTGCTCGCACTCGAGCGGCAACACCAGGTACCCAATGAAGGATGTGGCTGGCGTTGGGGCGAGAGAAACGTTCCCAAATCAGGGACGTGGTCAGAGCGCAGTGTTGCGGAGATGTCTCAGGCGGGACTGGCCAGACCAGCTCTCGCGCGGCTGGGCTTCCCTGGTTGTGCCGTGCTTCTGATGGTATCTAAGATAATAGCTGGTGCACATGCTGGCAAAACAACGCTGCCTGGACAACCCCTTAGACAACCCCGCAAGGATCCGGACACCCCCCCGGACAACTCCCCTTGGACAAGCCTCCCCAGGATATTTTCCATTAGATCTAATATGCCTCGGATTCGGGCCAGCCCAAGACCCACAATCTCTTCCGTAACAATTTTGGCTCAAATTCACCCGTGACCGTTTTTGCCAGAGATTTCAACGCTGGATCGTGCGCAGCGCTGGACGAAACTCGCTGCTGAATCTGATGAACAAACAAATCATCATTTGACCTTCATCATCAGCAGCATCATCATCAGCACGAGCAACATCATCATCATCAGCAGCAGCAGCATCATCATCATCATCATCATCAGCATCAGCAGCATCATCACCATCCTCGTATCACCACGGCATCCTAATCATCATCGTCATCGTTATCTTAAGAGTAGCCATCGTCGTGATCATACTCGTCGTCGTCAACATCATCATCAGCATCATCATCACCATTCGGATAATCATCACCACACTGATCATCATCACCATCATCATCACATCATCGTCATCGCCATCGCCAGCGTCATGATCGTCATCATCATCATCAGCATCATCATCATCAGCATCATCACCATCATCATCGTCAGCATCGTCATCATCATCATCACCACCACCACCACCATCATCATCATCATCATCATCATCATCATCATCATCATCATCATTATCATCATAATCATAATCATCAGCATCATCATCATCATCGTCATCATGATCGTCATCATCATGCTCATAATCGTCGTCGTCATTATCATCAACGCAGAAGTCGGCACTGGCTACGCTGACGAGCAAGCGGCCTCCGCGTGGTCGTCGGAATATCATCGTCAACGCCCACGGCGAGCCACCGCCGCCCCTTACCTGTCTGTGAGCGTATGTGTGGCCATACGGATGAGGAGGAGGAGGTGGAGCGTAGCCGAGAAAATTGTATACACTTCTCGATTTGTGCGTGTCATCCTTGCGCAGGGGCCATGCTAATCTTCTCTGTATCGTTCCAATTTTAACGGATGATCCCCGAAGGGAATCCATGAGGAGGAGGAGGAGGAGGAGGAGGAGGAGGAGGAGGAGGAGGAGGAGGAGGAGGAGGAGGAGGGATGAGGAAGGAGGAGTACACCGAGGAGGGTTGTTTCTCGTTCTGGATCCGTGCGGTCCGACTTAAAATCCCTCTGGCCTGCGAGCCGCAGCCCCTGACCCAGACTGAGGGGAAAACAAACCTACGATTGTCGCTCCGGGTCGCCTTCGCGTTGCAAGGGCCGCGGGCGCGTGTCAGGCCCGGACGCTGCAAGACAGCCTCCAGGATAGAAGCCGACGAAGCGATCAGAAAGTGGGAAACCCCACGGAAGCGCACAGAGGAGGAAGCAGGAGGGGCCCTTAGGGCAGCCTGCCGATCCACTAGGGGCCTGGGTGCCGCCGCCTAGGGGCGACCGCCGACCGTCTCGAAGAGAGCTTCGGGCCGCCCCAGAGCGTGCTCTCCGCGCGTCAGCGCGGCGGCAGCCGCAGCTCTACGGCTCGACGGGTCGGGGATGACATGTTCTTGGGCGATTTCGGACTCTTGGAGATTTGCCAGGGAGGGATGCGTTCCCAAGGGGCAGGAGGCTCGAGAGTGAAGGCTGTCGGGTGTGTTTGACATAGTTTCTGGCCCTGGGGCCCCCCCCAGAGGCCCACCTTGGCACTCCAGGAAGCTTCCGAAAGTACACCTCCACATGACAACATGCACCCGGGACCACAATGTGAGCATTTCATCGTGAAAACATAGATTAGGCCGCAGCTCATCCCTGTGACCTCATGGTCGGTCTTAGAGACGAATCATAAGCAATGAAGGCGTTCCTAACCCTTGCCACGTGAGGGAATGGAGTCTTTATGTTGCAACTGTTTCAGACGAAACCACCCATACGGTTAAGGATCTCCCTACACACTGTGGACTTCTATTAGGCCACGAACTCACTGTGCTATCAACTTGTATGATGCTTAGTGCGCGCAACGCTCGAAACATACACCCGTACACCCGGACATATGAACAGTTCATCATGAACAAATGTACATGTTACCGCAGCTCGTTGCCGCTACCGAATCGTCAGTTGTGAAAGACACACTGCTAGAACTCGACCTCACATCGAACAACAGGTCAGTTTGTAAAGACGAGGTGCTCAAATTCTACATCACAACATACTAGGATTGCAGCCTGAGCACCTCATTATCATCATCACCATCACCATCACCATCACCATCATCATCATCACCATCATCATCATCATCATCATCATCATCATCATCATCATCATCACCATCATCGCCATCATCACCATCATCACCATCATCATCATCACCATCACCATCATCATCATCACCATCACCATCATCGCCATCACCATCATCATCATCATCATCATCATCATCATCATCATCATCATCATCATCATCATCATCATCATCATCATCATCATCGAATGAAGAGTATCACCCAATAGCGGTGCGACGGCGGCAAAAGCGGGGCACGAGAGGGCGGTGATGCCTTTTTTTTACGGGTGACAGCACCCGCGGGGCCCTGTGCGCAAGGGTCCTGCCAGCCCCAGGAACCTGACGCCCCCCCGGGTGGTGTGCGGGCTGCTCCAATCGGCCGAGCGTCCGCGCCCATGGGCAACAGACGTCGGTAGAAGAAACGGATGCGCATCGTGTTGACACACGGTGGCGTATTCTCGATAAGCCCTGACAGTGGTGCGAGGGCGGTGCGTCCTGTGCGCAGGGCTCCTGCCACTCCCAGGAAGAACTTCGGCGCCCCCCTCTGCCGTGGGAGCGAGGCGGGAGCACGGGAGGTCAGGAGGCGGAACACGGGGCCCCCCTGGACGCTGCGAGCGCCGGTCCATCCGACCGCACCTCGCTCCGCGGAGGCAGAATCTGGGCCCCCCCAGAACGCTGCGAGCGCCGGGGCCCGCCCGGCCGCACGAGGGCACCGCCGAATCGAGCAGTGCTGGCTCGGGAAGGGGGTCCCCCCAGGCGCGGGGAGGCATGAGCCACGCGAAGGCCCAAGCCCGACCGCGTGGCCCGGGCAGGGCTCGGCTCGCGGAGCCGCGAGGGTGAGACCCCGGAGCCCGCCAGAGGCTCGCTGTCCGTGCCGGCACCGCCACGCCTCCGGAGCAGCGGCCCCGAGTGCAGGGCCTCCCCCGCTGGCTCTGCGGCCGTCGGTGGCCGCCCTGCGGCGGGGGCCCCTGCCGAGGCCCTGGCCGACCCAGGCCGCTCCGCGCGGGGCGTGCCGCGGCTCGCGGAGCCGCGAGGGTGCAACCCCGCCGCTGCGCCGCTGGTGCTCGCGGCCGAGTGGGCGCGGCCCCGCGGAGCCGTGCAGGGCGAGAACACGGAGCCTGCGGAGTTCGCCGTGCCGCTCGGTCCTGGCATTGGTCTCTGCGTGGATCGCTCCCTTCTCTGTGCCCCTGTCGGGCCGGGCGAAAGGGGGGGATAGCAAAGGGGGGGGTTGAGAAGCAGCTCACGTAGCTGATTTTCCCAGCGCCTCCCGGCGCCTGGAGGCGCCCATGTATCGAGGACTGGGCCCGGCGGTGGGGCCGAAACCAGCTGCATGCAGCAGATTTCG
>CAUYUJ010019270.1:135430-210430 GCA_963575745.1 Prorocentrum cordatum
TGCGGCCGCTCCGTGCGCCGTCCTGCGCCTCGAAGGCCGCGTGCATGCGCTGCAGGCCGCTCTCCTGGACCCTGCGCAGCAGCCTCCTGACGTCCTTGGGCGTCGTTTCATCGGGGGCGGTAAATGGGGGAATCTGGAGACCCCGAACCCAAAAATGTTGTCATCTCTTTGGGGCGCATTGTTACGTCCGCCACCTTCCGCCGCCCTTCCGCTGGCTTCCGGCGGCGGAGGCGGCCTCGTCGTACTTCCGCCGACCTTCCGCCGCCCTTCCGCCGCCGCCGCCTTCGGCCGCGGAAGGCCTGAAAAAAGCACCTCTCGGGGCCTTCGAGGGCTCCTTTTCTGCAACGCTCGCTGCCCTCCTCATTTATGCCCCCCCCCATTTCGCGACGCCCAACGTCTCGGGATCTGCTGACCCAGGTCAATCCAGACTCGGGTCCGTCAGGCCCTGCAGGATCCTGCAGGATCCTGCACCCAAGCCCAGGTCAGTGCACCCCTGGCTCTACAGGATCCTGCAAGATCCGGCGCTCTGACTGACCCCCGTTTGCATTGACCCCCGTCCCTTGAGCCCCGAACGTCCCTCTCCCGCAGCTGGCCAGGGACGTCGAGGTCCAGCCCGCCGACAAGGCGCAGCACGTCCTCGGACGCCAGGCTGTGGCCGAACCACCGCAGCAGCTTGCCCACGGCCTCGCTCCCGAGGAAGCCGTCGCCGCCCGGGTCGTAGCGCTCCATCGCGGCCTTGACCGCCGCGCAGACCTCCTGCGACAGCCCGTCGCGGACGAGGTACTGGCGGAGGAGCTCCTCCACGTCCTAGAGGAGCAACAAGCTGCACAAGCATAAGCCTGTCGGAGGTCCGCGAGGATATCTTGGGTCGGCGCTGGACCCCCTTCCCTGGCGTGCGGAGCGCGCCAGGGGCAGCGCCCGAGGCGCCGCCGGGAGAGCCCAGCGACGATCTAAGAAATCAGCGCGGAGCTCCGACAAGTTTCTGTTTATGCAATTGTTCTTTCTTCGACGTCCTCCGCGCCGAGGCGGGGCTCCCTTGGGGAGCAGACCTCCTCGGCGATCTCCAGGACGGTCCCGTGGTCGGCCATGCACCCCAAGAGGTACAGGAGGTCCGTCACCCGGTCTACCGGGATTGTGCCGGAGCCGTCGGCGTCGAGGGCCTCGAAGGCCTCGCGGAACCGCTGCCGCTCCATGTCGCGTGCCTTCCTGTGGCACATGAGCCACTCGTGGAAGTCCAGACCCCCGCTGCCGTCTGCGTCCACCTCGGCCGCAAGGGCCGCCACCTCCTCGAGATTGCTTTTATTCCTTCCCCCCATAACGTCCGTTACAGTGAGGGGGAAATGAAGCTCCCGCAGGGGGGGCGGTAATGGTAACGTGGTCGGGCCACTTGGGGGGGAGGCCAGGCGCCAGACGACGACGGCGCCGACCACGACGACCACCGCCACCACGACGACGACGACGACGACGAGGACGAGGACAAGAACATGGACGACAATGAGGACGAGTACGAGGACGAGGGAGACGACGACGACGAAGATGACGACGACGACCACGACGACTACGTCAACGACAGCCACCTCTGAAAATCCGAAGGGTCTCAGGAGGCCCCAGGAGATCTCCAGAGATCTCTGGTAGCAACTAAGACGGCCCTCAGAGGCTCTCAGAGACGACGACAACGACAACGACGACGACAACGACGACGACGACGAAGCCGACGACGAGGATTACGAGGACAAGGACGAGGGCGAGGACGACGAGAACGACGACGCGGAAGACGACGGCGGCGCCCACGACAACGGCCACCTTTGGAGACCTCTGGAGACGCCGCAGAGGTCTCTGGAGATCTCTGGAGACCTCTGGAGGCGCCTGGGGACCCTCCGAGGACCTCAGAGACGAAGACGCCGACGACGACGCCGACGACGACGCCGACGCGGACGACAACGACGACGAGGACGAGGACGACGACGAGGGCGGGGACTAGGACAAGGACTAGGACGAGGAGGACGACGACGACGGCCGCCTCTGAAGGTCTCCATAGGTCTCCAGAGGCTGCCAGGAAATCTCTGGAGACCTCTGGAGGCATTTGGAGGACCTCCGAGGTATTCAGAAACAACGACGAGAAAGACGACGCCGACAACGACGACCAGTACGAAGACGACAACCACGACGAGGACGACGAGGACGACGAAAAAGACAACGACGACGACGACGACGAGGACGACGACGACGATTACGAGGACGAGGACGAGGACAAGACAAGGACGAGGAAGAAGACGACGACGGCGACGAGGACGAGGGCAAGGACGAGGGCGAGGACGACGACGAGGACATAGACGACGACGACAACGACGTCGACGACGAGGGACAGGACGAGGACGAGGACGACGACGGTGACGACGAGGACGAGGACGACGAGGAGGAGGGACATCACGAGGACGAGGACGACGCCGACGACGAGGGCGGGGACAAGGACGAGGACAAGGACGAGGAAGACGACGACGACGAGGGACATCACGAGGACGAGGACGACGACTACGACGAGGGCAGGGACGACACGAGGACGAAGGACAGGACGAGGACGAGGACGCGGACGACGGCCGACTCTGAAGGTCTCCAGGAGGTCTCTGGAGGCCCGTCTTCTGGAGGCCCTCCGAGGCCCGCAGGGACAACGACGAAGACGACGACGAGGGCGACAACGACGAAGTCGAGGACGAGGACGAGGACGACGACGACGGACGACACGAGGACGAGGGACAGGACGAGGACGAGGACGAGGACGAGGACGAGGACGAGAACCAGGACGAGGGCGAGGACGAGGAAGACGACGGTGACGACGACGAGGAGGAGGACGACGACGACGACGAGGACGAGGGACGGCACGAGGACGAGGGCGAGGACGACGACGACGGTGACGACGACGACGACGACGACGACGAGGACGACGACGACGACGACGAGGTCGAGGTCGAGGACGAGGACGAGGATGAGGGCGAGAACGAGGACGAGAACGAGGACGAGGACGACAACGGACGACGACATCGATGAGGACGAGAACGACGACGAGGACGAGAACGAGAACGACGACGACGGCCGCCTCTGAAGGTCCCCAGGGTTCTCGGGAGGCTCCAGGGGGTCTCTGGAGGCCTCTGGAAGCATCTGGGGGTTCCGATGCCTGTAAGCATTTCACCATGGCTGTGAGCACGGCGCCATGCCTGTGGGGGGGCCGCCCCCTGCACCTCCCCCGCGCACGTTCGTTACCGCTACGAAGGGGGAGCGGGGGGGCGACCCCCCCGTAACGTCCGTTACGGGTTCAATGCGTAATCAGACAGTCTCCTCGGCGTCGAGGAAGCTGCCCTGCCACGCGAGGGCGCGGGGCACGTGCTCGCTGCCGACGGAGCCCGTGCCGTCCGGGTCAAAGCGCTGGAAGAGCTCCTGCAGTGCCTGGCGCTCCTCGCGCGTGAAGCCCACGCTCTCGCGCAGCAGGCGGATGAGGCCCTCGAACTCTTGCAGGTCGAGCTGGCCGGAGCCGTCGCTGTCGGTCTCCTGCATCAGCTCGTGGAGCAGCTGGGTGGAGGGCAGCTGTCCGAACACGTCGATCATCACACCCCTCAGCTCGTCCATGCTGACGAAGCCCGAACGGTCCGCGTCTGCCCTCTCGAAGGCCTCCCGCACCCTCTCCCTGTACCGCCGCTCGAACAGGTCCATGAACCGGAAGAACTCCTCCTGCCCCAGGGAGCTGAACATGGACACCGACTCGAAGGCCGCGTCGAGGTCCGCCTGCCGCGCGGACGCCAGGCCGGCCTGATCGGCGGCCTGGCGCAGGTCCTCCCGCATCACCTGGGCACCGCGGGCGTACACACACACGCACACACACACACACGTAGAGCAGGGGATCGACGACAGAGTTGACGAACCCCGAAAGTTGACCTGTTCGTCGCGTCTGCAAAAACTCGTATGCAGAATTTTACATGTCGATCTACGGAGCACCTGGGGACATCGGGCATCTAGACGGCATGTGCACTCTTGTACGGACCGCGATGTCGCGGGCGTTGGTTTCTGACGCCGCGTGGATCGTTCAACCTCGAACGATCGCGGCTCTCCGATAGCGCAGATCGCTCGACATCGGCCTGCTCTGGGCTGCTGGCGGCGTTCAACCTTGAACGCCCGCGCCAGGGTCGCCGCCGCGCCAACGCGGCGTAAACCTACCGTGTCCGGACCCTGTCCCATGGGGCTTCGCAGAAACGCCCCTGGACAACGTGCAGTGTACAACTTTCCTGCTGGTTCTCTTGGCGACAGGTGCCGAACACAACGTACACTCTGCGGTTGGGCCGCCATCTGCCACTAAGTGGTGGACAAACATCACCAACACAGAAGACTCACGCAGGACGAAGGAGCTTGCTCTTGAGGTGACAGTGGCGATGATGAGTTCGAAAGATCACATCGGCGCCGCCGAACGGACGGCGTCGGGACGAGCTGCGTTCAGCTCGTCCAGGAGGCGCGTTCCAGGCTCAAGAGGAAAACACTTTCGTCCTGGGTCGGTGCCGTCGCCTGGCACCGAGGACCCAGAGATCCGATGTTGTGATTTTGCCCATGCACGGTCCCTGGAAGTCTTGACCCATTCCCCAGGACCGCTTTTTCATCGTGGTTCGTTTTTTGACTGTCCCGAGGCCCTGCGAGGGCCCCTAGGGGACGAAATTGGCGCAAAACCTCCGTCTTGATTTTTTCAATGCGTTGGACCTCTGGGGACGTTGGTCGGGCCACTGGCCGACGTAGTGGACGGATTCCTGGCCCCGGCTACCCGCTGCCCCTTCGCCAGGCGGCCGAACACTCGCCTCCACAGCTTCTCGCGCGGATCGGCCCTGGAGCTGCCTGGCTCGGCGTGCCCCTGCTGCGGGTGAAGCGATGCCCGCGGACCAGCCGCGCCCAGACGATCCACTGCTGTGGCCCTCTTCTCCGCTCGGCCCCACAGCCCCGACCTCCTGTGGGCAGGGCTGGACCTAAACGTTGTTTCTGGTTTTATTGTCGTTCTGGTCTTTGTTTGGCTCGACCTGTGTTCCTGTACCTCCCTGCCAAGACGAGAAGCAAAACACGGCCGAAGTCTGGCAAAACAGCTTTTAGGTCCAGCCCTGCCTGTGATTGACCGCGCCAGAGGCCGCCGGGAGAGTCTCGCGCGGGGGCTCGTCGGTGGAGCCTGCGAGGCGGCTCACCACCATCGAGACCCGGGCGGCCCTCGTCCAGCGGTCCGACGGGGGGCAGGACTCCTGGCCCTGGAGCTCCTCTCGGCTGCACGCAAGAAGAGACCCTAGGCAAGAGTGATCGTTGGTGCGCAGCTTTAGGGGGCCGCGGGTGGGCCAAACCCATGCGCGCAAGCCAACGGTGAGTGGACCCCTGTGCGCCCGCATGAGAGGTTACTCCAGCGAAGGGTCACTTTTACGTGTAACCGATCCTCGGGCTCCGTGCCGCCAGCCACCAGCGCGTCTTGCGCCGTCGGCTCCGCCGCGCCAGACTTGGTCTTCGACCTGGCGAGGCGCGACGACGCCAGGGCGGCGCGCAACAGGCTGCTGCTGGCGCAGCCCTGGGCGGGCCGCTGCTCCTCTTCGTCCTCTGGATCGGACTTGTCACCCTCGTCGGGGTCCCGGGGTCCCCGCTCGCGGCGCTCGGGCTCCCGGGGCGGCAGTGGTGGGCCGGATCGCAGCCGGAAGCGGCGGTGCTGCGCCTCCTGTCGGCGGCGCGCCCAGGTGGGAAATGATAGGGGGCAGGCCTGCTCAGAAGGCGGTCGGGCTTCTCAGAAGCCATCCTGCGTTCTGAGAAGCCATCTCTGCCTTCGGAGAAAGCCGAGAAAACTTCTCGTTGAGCAGGGACCGGCCGTCCCAGCATTCCTATAGTGCTACCATGAACTGCTCTTAGAACCCAAAAAGGTTCAACTAACAAAAACAATGTTCTTAGAACATTAACCCGAGGTGTTAAAACAAGACAGATTCAACCAGAGATGCTTTAAGAACATATCGTGCAAACCACAGAAGGTTCTTAGAACATTCTTTGGTAGGCCTATGGGCGAGCCAGGACTCTTCGCCACTGCTTGATTCTCGGGAGGCCTTCCGGAGCCTTCTGAGAAGGCCAGCCCCCTCTGCATTCCCCCCTGGGCTCGCCGCCGATCCTGCTCCACGACCTGGTGGAGCACACCACGCCAAGATCTGCACAGGTTGTGTGGCTCCCTGAGCTCCAGGGCCTGGGACACTACCTGCGCCACCGCGCCGGCGGGGCCGCCCCTCCGCGCCACAGGCGGCAGGCGCCCCCGCGCGGCGTCTCGCGCCGCGCCGAGGCAGGCCTCGAGCCAGTGGACGCTGTCGCAGGCCCCGAGCGCGCTGCGAACCGCTGCGCGCACGGACTCCTCTCATGGGCCTGTTTTCCACCACCACGACCATTAGTTGGAGGGGGGAAGGAGGTGGAGGAGGAGGAGGAGGAGGAGGAGGAGGAGGAGGAGGAGGAGGAGGAGGAGGAGGAGGAGGAGGAGGAGGAGGACCCCCTCCCCCTCCCACTTGTGGTGGTGGTGGTAGAACACACGCCCATCATCCTCCGCCGCCGCGGGGCCGTCCGGGCCGCCGCCGCAGGGCCCCCGTGGCGTTGGCGCGGCGCCGCCGCCGGGGCGCCCGCCGCGGGGCTCTGCGGGAGCCGGCGCCGGCAGGCCCTGCAGGCCCGGCAGCCACGGCGCACCCGCCGTCGCCCCTGCAGCGCTCCGCCGCGAGGCCTCGGGCGAGGCCCGGCGGCGGCTGCGCTCCCTGGCGGTGGCGCGCGGAACCGCCGGGGGGCCCTCGACGGCCTTGTCGACGAACGTGCGGAAACCCCTTCGATGGGTCAAAGGTGGGGTCCTGAGGCATGGGGTCCTACGTTCAAGCCGTGAGATAAGGACGCGCGATCAGGACGCAAGGGCCTCGAGGGCCAAGTCGACACTCTGCGAGCGGGGCGCGGCCAGCGAAAGCGGCCACGGACGGGCCGAAGGGGAAGGATGCAAGGGCAACCTCGGAAAGTCGCTCATCCTTACTATGCGGGTTGACTGCCAGCACGAGGTGCTTCAAGCAACGAAAATCCACCCTTGGATCCCGCCCTATCCTGAGGGCCGATAGCACGGGATCCGAGGGTGGATCTGCATTGCCTGAGGCACCTCGTCCTTACAGTCGGGGTGTTGACCTAAGGAACCCTAAATAAGGAACGAGGGCCCTGTTCTCCACAAGCTAAGCCCCATTGCCCATCGAAAACCCAAGGAAAACCGAAGGCAAACTGCAAAACGGCTAAGGAACACTGAGCCCCTCCCAAACGAGCAGGGCTCCTTCTTCAGCGCCCCGACTGGAGGACCCCATCCCCCAGGACTCCATCTTTGCGCCGCCGGCTCCTGCTCCACGGCCGGCAGCCGTCCGGCGGCGGCGGGCAGGGCGCCCAGCGCGCGGGGCTCCGCCGCGGCGGCGCGGCGCGCGGGCCGCGGGCCGGCGCAGCCGGCGGGCAGCTTGCCGTGGGCGGCGCGCGCGCCTCCACCATCGCGCGGGCGCGCTGGGGGGGGTGCGGCACTCTCGGCGGCCAGGCCCCTGAGCCAGGATGGCCACGGAGCAGCGTTCCAAGGACGTGCGGCGCACACCAGCGCTCTGGCGGGCTCGGGCGTCTTCTCTGCGTGGCACGCGCGACGCATCACCAGGGTTCCCCGTGCGGCGCACTTAACCTCCGAGGGAGTCGCGGTGCGGCGTAAGCCTCAGAATCTCTGAGAGCTGGGCCTGGAGGATACATCTGGCGCCGCGGCCGTTCCCAAGCACTGCGGAGCGCTCTGAGAAGAAGACTGAGGCGACTCGGTATCATTGATCATCCTAGGCCTGCCTGAAAGATATAACTGCGAACCGTAGGCCGCCCGACTTCGCGCATCGCGCATCGCGCCCCGCGGGGACCGTCGCGCCCTCGCGGCCTCGCGCCGCCCCTCGCGAGGACCGTCAGCCGCTCTGGTCCGGACTTCGGCGCACGAAGCACGGTGATCTTCGCGCTCGCTGCATTGGAAGCGAGGGCGCTCACGCGCTACCTTACGCGGGCAGCTTACGCGCCAATGTCGGCGCAAACGACCCCGTTTTTTGAACGTCGCACCACTGGCGACTCGCCCACTTGGATAGGCGGCGAGCGCGGGGGGGGAAGTGAGAAGGGTCGCCCTTCTCAGACGGCTTGGAAATCTCCTGGCCTTCTGAGAAGCTCTCTAAGCCTTCTGCGAAGATACGGAAGACTTCTCAGACGGCGCCGGGGCTTCTGAGAAGCCCCGCCGCCTTCTGAGAAGGCCTTCTCCTTCTCACTTCCCCCCCTCGCTCGCCGGACTTACGGTTTAGGGGCAAACCCTAAACCCTAAACCCCGACGACGACGACGATGACGACGACGACGAAGACGACGACGACGACCCACCAGCTGGAAGAGGGCCCCCCAGAGGCGAGCCAGGAGCACCAACCCAGCTGGCCAGCCAGACCGAGGCCCTGCTCCCGTCCCCTTATCTCCACCTCCTCCCACCCCCCCGTCCTCGCTCTCGCTTCCCCCACCATTCCCCCACCATTCCCCATCCTTTTCCTCCGACTCCTCCTCATACCGGTCCTCCTCCCCTTCCTCCTCCTCCACAGCTGCCGTTGGAGGGAATTGAGTCCTGCCCAGCCGTAAGCATTGCAGAATCGTGCCCGAGGTAGTACTGCGCCCCATACCCGCAGGCTTCGGGGGGCAAGGGGGCTGGAGGGCCCGCCACTAGCGAAGCACGGGCAGTGAAGCAGCGGGGCCACACATCCGACACCTTGACTTGCATCGTCTATTCGTCTTCTGAAGGATTTGTCTTGTGCCGCATTTGAGTTCGAGCTCTCGGGATTAGCAAGTGTGACCTCGAACCAAGGAAGACGACAACTGTTCCGACACACCCATGCAAAGAAATGCCAGATTGCCAGGATGGTCATTTTGAGAGGCCTATCATTAGTACCCCCGCCAGGACTAGAGCACAGACCAGATCAGCGTGCAGAATCTGAAACAAGTTGCATGATGGAGCAAGTTAAAGAACTATTGAAAGGAGCACACGTTGGAGAGCTCGCAATGATGACCGACGCAACCCAAGACGAGAAGGCAGCACAGGTTCCGAAATACAATGGAGGGAGACAGGGGGTCAATCATTCAATGCCTGGCGGGCCCGATGCGGTCCTGGAGAGAGCCCCCCGCCAGCGCCTGAGTCAGAGGCCAACGGACAGAATTCCATCATCTTGTATGCAATGCCGTTGGATGCAAATGAGCTTATTGGGAGTAGCCCAGAAGACACTTATTTTGAAGAGTTGATTGGCGCGATTCGCAATTCAGACAGCTTGGATCAATCCCAATCGATTCTAGATGAGTTTCCAAACGGGTTGGGACATGACGCATATTGTTGCGCCAACAACGAAAGAATTTGGAAGTTGGCAGTGAATTTCTTTCGGCAGAAATGGACCACTTGGCAGAAGCAGTGGCGGTTGCAGATGCTTTCAGCAGGGAGCAGTTGGACGTCCTATAGAGCAAGCACGAATGTACATCAGAGAACCCAGGTTTATGAAAACAACGCAAGGATAAACGTGACACGATTTTTGGATACCAGCGCAACGCTCTACAAGCGGATCTAGAAGCCGAGGGAAAAAGGACACCCCAGGCGCGCAAAAAAAACTTGTTGGACCACGTCTATGACGGATTCCTTAGAATTCTACAGCGTGCTACGGCTTGAGCACAGATACCGAACGAAGCATGCGCACGCAGCTAAAGAAACAAGAAAAAAGGTCGGAGCTGTCGATTGCCATGGCATCACACATAGAACAATTGCTTAAACGAAAAGCATGTCTGCCACACGTACATGTTGTCGGCGCGTGTTTGGCGCGTCGCGTGGTGCTTGCAGGCAGGGGGACAACAAAAACAACAGATCGTTCGCGCGGCCATCGCGTTCCCAAGCTCCCGTTCCCCTCTCTTCCCCCCCCGGGTCGGGGGCCTCGGCTGCTGACTTGTCTCTCGCTGTTCCTCGGCTGTCGGTGGCTCTCGTGATGCTCGTGGGCTGTGCTGAGGTGAGCTTCTTGGGGGTGAGTGCGAGGCTTATGGTCTGTCGTTTGCAGTGGCGTGGATGGTAACCTTTCTTTGTAGGGGGTAGTCTTCTTCTCGGGCTTGCTGTGCTTCGTCGTATTGTGCTGCTACCTCTTGCTGTTGGGGAATGTTGAAGCACCCTGGTGTGTCCCCAGTGATCACATCGTGTGTGATTGTAGCCATGGGTTCTGGTGGGTGTAGTAGTGGGTCGTGCTCGCTTGCTAGCGTAGTCGGTTTCGTTAGTGCATGTATCGTCCTTGGTGCTCTGGGCGTGGCTGGTTCTGTCGGTATGATTGGAGCGGGTTCTGTCGGTGTGTATAGTGGCTGCTGGGTGGGGTCGATGGTTACGTCGTTGTGTGTGTGTGTGTTATCGGTTGGCTCCTGTGTGCACTCGTCGTAGTGTTCAATGTATTAGCCGTCTCTAATTGTACTCTCTGGAGTTCCGTCGCCGATGGCGTCACTCAGTTGGTCTCGTACCCTTTGTAGCCCTTCTTCTGGTTGTGCTTGTTGTGGCTGCGCTTGTTGTATCTGCTGTTGTTCCAGGTCGACTATGCTGTGTTCTAGGTCGACAAGTTGTTTGGTTCTTTCGTCTTCGTCCAGGTCCCGGTCGTCAGACAGTGCTGGTAAGTCGTTTGTTTGGTTGCGCTTGTCGTAATAGTTCCTGTAAGTCTGCTTGTTTTTGTCCGTGCCATCGCTCAGATTGTGCGCGTGCTTCCTCGTATCTCTCAAGCTTGAACTGTTGTTGTCTAAGTTGGCTTGTCGTGTCTCGCTGGTGCTGCTTGGCCGTGGTCGCTTGTCGCTGGTAGTGTAAGCTGACTGTCTGTAGATTTGCTTCCGCGTTGCCGAGGATGGTCCTGGCTGCTGATTCTTCGTGGTAATTTGCCAGAGTCGTGGATTCGTTGTGTTGTAGTCTTTGCGCTGGTGTGACTGCTTCTCGTGCTGCCATGACTGCTTGGTCGAATATTGCTTGGGCGTGTGCTCTCTGGACTTCCTGCTGTTTTGCATGTTGTTCTTGGTGTCTTCGTAAGTGCTCCTCTTACCAACGTCGTGTGGTCGCCTGTTGTTGCAGGCCTTGCTCTAGCAGTTGAATCCTTGCTCGGCCATGCTGATGTATGGTGTTTGTATTTGCTCTAGTGCCGCTTGTTGTTCTTGGTAGTGGTTGTGGAGCTATTATATGGTGTGTTGCATCCGTTGCTCTTTTGTTCTCTTAGCTTGGTCGATGTTGTTTCGGTGCTGGTGTGCTTCGTGTACCGGTCGGGCTGTGAGCTGTAGGTGTTTTGCTTGTAGCTCCAGTCGAAGCTCAGCAACGGTCGTTATGTATTCTTCCTGTATCGTTTCGTGCCGTTTGCAGGCTGTGGCTTGGTCGACCAGTGCCTTGGCGTGCTCTTGTTTCGCTTGCTGCAATTCGGTGTGGTATTGCAGCACTTGTGTTGTGGCTCCTTCCATGTGTTGGTCTCTCTGTATCGCTTGGGCTGCTGTGAGCTGTGCGTGCGCTTCTTCGTTGGTGGCGCGTTGTATTGCAAGATGTTCCGTGGAAGAGGCTTGCTGTTCCAAGTTTCGTGCTGCTAGTCGTTGCTCTCTTGTGTTGTGGCGGTTGAGAGGTAGTCACTGGCTGTGTAGTTGCTGTATGGTGTCTTCTGCGCACTCAAGTCGGCGTTGTACTTGTTTGTCGTCTGTGCTGGTCTGCTGGGCTAGTCTTAGTTATTGTATGATTGTGTCGCTTGCTTGTGAGTCGTCGAGTGCCTTTTTGATCAGCGTCTCGAGTCGAGTGACGTCTTCCTTTGTGCGTAGGCTCAGTGTTGTTGGTTTGAGTGGTCGTAGTGGGGCTGTTTGACGTGAAGATTGGTTGGGCTGGATGTTATGGGCTCTTGGCGATGTATCGTCGGTCGGTTGTGGGCTCGGTGTGTGCAGTCGTTGCTGGATGATATCCTTCTCGATGTTTGCGTAGGTCTTGGTGAGTCGTAGGTTGTCGCCGTTGTATTTACATGAGCGTGGCCTCGGAAATCTTGGTGCATGCTGCGTAATCGTCTTTGAATTGGCGTATGTGTTGTTGCTGTTCATGTAGCGGCTTCTGGCCAAGTAGCTGTCTTTTCGTGACTGCCAAGTCGTGTCGTAAATAGTCTGCTTTTTGGCCGACCGTCCCCACTGCTAAGATGTGTGACGATAGCTTCCTGTTGCTGGCTGTCTTCGATGTAATCCATGCTCCTACTTCAAGTGGTGTAAGGCCTGGGCAGCCCTTGTTCTGGACGTCGTCGTAGAATGCCTCTGGTATGCTGTCTATGATATCCTTGGCTTCTTGGTCGATGTATGCTGTGTGGTCAGCGTTGTTGCCGAAGTTGGGTTGTGGCTGTTATTTGTCATGTCGACTGCTTGCTTGGTTCTGTCGCTGGTGTGTGCTGGGTCTTGGTTTGGTGGGCCTCCTTTGATTGTGGTTGTATTGATGCTGGTAGGTTGTGTGTGGGCTGTATCCGTTGCCTTTGTTGTGCTACTGTGTGGTGTGGATTGGGTTGTAGCTGGACGTCTGGGTGTTGGGTGCCTTGTAATCTTTGTGGCCGTTTGGTTGCCATGCTGTATTGTGGTCTTTGCCGTGTGGCTGCTGGTGGTGGGATTTCCCTTTGCCTTTGCCTTTGGCTTGGGGTGCTGGTGCTTGTCCGTCTGTGTCGTCGACTTGGTTACATGGTTGTAAAATATACGTACATGTGTTCGTCTGTGGGACGGGGATGTTGTTGTGCGCTGTGGTGCTGGTGAGTAGCTGCTGTGCTGCTTGTAGTTGTTGTTGCGTTGGGTGGTCGATGAATGACCTTGCTGATGCTACGCGTAGCAGTATGCGTGCTGCAGCTCTGGTATCCCTTTCCCTACGGTGCCACGCGGGATTGAGAGACGTAGTCGGATTGGGTCTTGGCCAAAGTGGCCGTTTGAGTAGTGATCGTACGGCGAAGTTGTCGAGGTCGTGAGACGTAACGCGGATCTGAGAGACAAGCACTATCTAGACGTCATAGTGTCAGAAGGGCTTATATGAGAATACATGGGAAATGAAGAAACATAGAAATAAGATAAACATACAGGATGGTGGGGAATCGTGGCCGATGGATCGGCGCACTGCCACTGACGCGCTTCAATCGCTTGGCGGTCCGTGGCTTCCCTCCTCCTAATCCTCCTCCTCCTTCTCCTCCTCCTGTTTGACGCTGCGCAAACTCAGGGCCGCAGCCTGGAGCGCTCCTCCTCCTCCTCCTCCTCCTCCTCCTCCTACTCCTCCCCCCTAACCCCTCCGCGCTCCCTCATCCCGCCGCCCCCTGCACTCTCCATCCTACGGCCTCTGCCTCCTCCATCCCTTTCCTGTTTAAACTAACTCCCTTCCTGGCCCCACGCGTGACCCTGAAGCTTGAACGTTCCTAACGGTTAACGGGTGGAGGGCGGTTCGTTTTCAAATGTGGCTCTGGCACTAACGCCGCCCGTATTCGGTTTTTGTTTGAAGGTCTGCAACAGCCTCACGGATGGAGGGGGGGTCGTTTTCAACATGTTGCTACCGTTCCGGTGCCGCGCACATTCGTTTCAAAAATACTGCAGCAACTTCAAGGATGGAGGGCGGCTCCTTGACAAACGGTGGCTCTCGCCGTAGCGCCGCGCAAATTCAATGCACAAGCATGTGCAACCGTTTCTAATATTCGTAGGGTTGGAGTCCCAGGAGTAACGTTTTGGCACGGTTTAGGGTGATCAGGACGCAACCTTATCGTAATTTCGTGGTGTTGGCGTCGCAAGACTGGTGTTCTAGCTCAGGATCGCAAGAACGTAGCAATCATGTTGATTCGCGGCGTGAAAGTCCCTAGAATTGTGTCTAGGCGCGGTTCAGGATTCTCATACGGTTGTCTTCCAATGGGGCGCTTCCATGCGCCAGCAGGCGCAGGTGAATGGCTGCCGAGAGGCAGCTTCGCAAATGCAACACAGGGTTACTGCATTTGTAGCGGGCGAACACTAAAAGCACAGAACAAGGAAATAGCAAGGGAAACAGGACAAGACTAGCCTGTCTGCTCCTACTCCTCCTCCTCCTCCTCCTCCTCCTCCTCCTCCTCCTCCTCCTCCTCCTCCTCCTCCTCCTCCTCCTCCTTCTCTTCCCCCTCCTGTTCCTCCTAGTGCCCCTTCTCCTCGCGCCCGCGGGCCTTCGACTTGTAGATGCCCTCCATGATCCCGAGCTTCTGCTCCTGCAGGAGTCGTATCTTCTCCTCGATCGACCCCCGGACCACCAGCCTCGTGGCGACGAGGCCTATACATTCTGAGGGGGAACGATAGGGGGGGACTGGCGTAGGGGGGGACTCATCGACCTGGAATCGGCGATACGCCGCTGATACGTCGACGATAAGCATCTGATTATGAATCCAGACGCTCCTGGGCAGGTTGGGGCTATCGGGCCCCTATCGGTGATCCGTGGGCGATTGGGGGTCGATGCATCCCCCCCTTAATGCCTGTCACTCCCTATCGCTGCCCCTGGCTTTCGGACCATAGCTCAACTCTCTAGCGGCCGTTAGGGACGATCTATGCACCCCCGGAACGCCTTGGCGAGGCACAGCAGCTGGAAGGCATCCCGAGTCGAGCAAACTGCCAAGAACCGGCGAAGACGCCCGGAAATCTCGAACCTGTCCCCCCCCTATCGTTGCCCCCAACATACCCGCTGCCCATGGCTGGGACCAGAAGCGGTGCCTCCGCCCTCTTGGCTTTTGGCCTGGGAGGCAATGGTTACCCAAACCTCCGATGTCGTGTTTTCACGCAACGTCGACGCCCACAGGTCTAAACTCTATAGGACGTGAAATAATGGTGGGCTTTAAGTGGGGGGGAAGAAGCGTGCACCTTTCGTGCCCCTTTGGGGCACCAGGAGGCCCCTTGAGAGCCCATTTAGGGCACGAGGAATGCACCTTTCCTCACCCCCCCCCAATTATCGCTCTCCCACTACTCGACGCCCGACTCTAGACCCGCTCCCAGGGGCCGGTGTCTCATCCCGAGTTGGTTTTGTTTCGCTCCCAGGGCCCAGCGAGAACCCCTGAGACAGAAAACTGCCAAAAACCTTCCGTCGTATCCCAGACATGCGATGTCTTGGTTGTCCTACTGCGTACGAGGTCCCTGGAAGTCCCGACCCTTTCCCCAGGGCAAGTCTTTCATCCCGAAACTTTTTTGACGGTCCTGGAACCCGGCGAGGGCCTCCAGAGGCCGAAAACGGCCGAACATCTCCCGTCGTAATTTCTGCCAGGACGCGGGCATGTCTGGGGCTCTCCGCGAGAGGAGCTGGGGCACAGTATGTGTCGACCTCGCCGCCCGACAGCCTGACCACGTCGACTGGCCGGTGCTGCCCGATCCGGTGGCACCTGTCCGCCGCTTGCGCCTCCACGGCCGGGGACCACCTGGGCCAGGGGCTTCCGAACGGTGAGCGCCCAGCCGCGGCGGCACGCGGCGAGGCGCGGCAAGAGATGCCCAGACCCATCGAGCATTTTTCGAATGTTCGTGATATCGACCCGCTCCCCCCCCTCCCCCCCTCCCCCCCTCCCTCCTCCTCCTCCTCCTCCTCCTCCTCCTCCTCCTCCTCCTCCTCCCCCGTAGCCATTTTGGCTCAAGCCATTTTGGCTCAAGTTGCCACCGCTCAAGCCAGCTGGGCAGGAGCAGCCCTGCCCCCCTTTGTTTTCGCCTACACCCACACGCCGCAGTTGCCGCCATGTCGTCCAGGACGCCCTGGGTTCGCAAAGAAGGAGTAGGATCGCCAGTTGTTTCGCATTCTAAGTTGCTTTGCCCGCGCGGCAGACCAGATTGTTGGATCTGGCCCAATAGAATTGCTTCTCAGCCGTTATGTAAGTGCGGTCTCCCCTGGCATAGGAAGAGTTCCCAGCCACTCCCGCCACCTCCGCCACCACCAGCATCAGCGAAGTCTGGGCGTACAGGAAAGCCCATTGCTGAGGTAGTTGGCAGGGAGAAGATTCAGTCCAAACTTAAGCCCACTGATCAGGTAGAATCCGACAGTGAGAAGGCGCATCCACCACCGCCGCCTCTTTTGTGGCAGTGAAGTCTAGTCCCAAAGTTAAGGCCTCTGGTCAGGTAGAAACCGACAGTGAGCAGGGCCAGGATTTCAAAGTCAGGCTTCAGTTCAAGCTATTGATTTCGGATGTCTTCCAGCAGCACGATCCTCAAGTGCTGGACCAGTTGGACTAATTCTTGGACAAGTACAAAGGGCAGGAACAGTATCTTTATTTTGCAGTATGCGAGAAATTCAACGTCGAGCCTAAGGTAAAGGTTCAGATCTCTAAGACGGAAGACAAACTTCCAGATGTTTTGGGCAGTGGCAGCGATTCCGATTCACTTTCTGCCAGTACTAAACATGTCGACCGTCCTCGTTCTACTTCTCCAGAGCACGCTAGTAAGCGTGCAAAGGTTGAGCACAGCGATGCAGCCCCTTCCATGGGATCAGCCCCGTCCAATTCAAGACTTCTGGAGCTAAAGTGTGGTCTCCAGGATATCAAGATCAAGCACCTCCAGCAGCAGCTGGAGACACTCAAAGAAGAGCTCAGTCGTGTTAAGAATCAAAATGCAGCTTCAAGCAGTGCGCCTGTTCCTCGGAGGAGCAGATCCAGCTCAGACTCCTTTTCTTCAAAGTAAATGGAGCTCAATGTCGCTGGTAGTAACCAAGTCATTCTTTTCAGCGGCAGAATGTATATTGCATCATGGGCAAAATAGGCAACTTGAGTAATGGCTTAGATGAGCGGATTTCTATGCTACAGGTTTTTGGTAGAATCCTTCTTTTGTGTTGGTCAGCTCCGCGTTTGGGTAGGACATTCGTCAGCTACCCAGCGTTCTTTAACCTTCACACGTCCCGTATCCTTTTGGCCAGATCGGCAATACTGTTGAAGCAGGTAGCTTACTTGCAGTTTCCGTCATGCGTCTAGTTAGGGCAGCTGTATTTCAGCCCAGTTTACTCTTACTTTATCAGGGGTCCAGGAAAGTCTGGCGAAGTAATCCCCTAGTATGTGCTCCAACCCTTATGGGGGAGGGTAGGTCTCGCTTTGCTAGGGGTCTGCCCATTAGTATTTGGGAAGTAAGTTACCCCAGTGCATTGCAGTTTGATATCATTCCCCTTCCCTTGTCCCTTCTTGCTGCCCCCCTCCCTCCTTCCTCCCTCCAGACAGTTCAAGGAATTGGCAGCCAGGTCGCAGGCGTAAGCATGTGGCCTTCCCTGGCGGGTCTTGCCATGGTTTCAGCATGCCCGAAAGTCCGAACCTGCAAGTTGGCGTTCAAGGATTGTTCGTGTCTGGGGTGGGGGATCATTGGTGGGTGGGTTGGGATTCTCCGCCCCGTTCTGGGGAAGGTCTGCGTCGATCCGTTCTGGCCTGGGAACGGCCCATTAGTAGGTGGGCAGCGTTTAACCCAGGCTAGTTTGTTTCACGCATTTTCCTTCTCCTCCTCTCCTCCTCCTGGGGTAGGGTTCTTGGCGCCGAATCGGAACTGGCAACGCCCCAGGTATTGCCTGGGGGTCAGTTGCTGTCCGAGGAACGCGCCTGAGCTTTAGTTCATTCCCGAAGCGAATGTCAAAAAAAAATGTCCTCCTCCTCCTCCTCCTCCTCCACAATTACTCAATATGAATACTACTCGCCCTCTTCCCCTGATGACGTTTGGGAATATTCGCCCCCCCCCCCCCGCGTACTGTTTTTTTTAACACAGGTTTCCCTGGAGTTCGGGTTTCGCCTGCATTTTTTTCAAAATGCTGCTCTCGCTGAGGCGCCGGCCTCAATTTTCGGGCCCCGCTCGTTCCGAATCGTGCTCCCGCTGCAGCGCTGGCATCATTTCCGCCGGCGCCCGGGCTGCACGCCCGAGCCGGCGCCCGGGCCGGCGCCCGGGCCGGGTCCGGAGCCGGTTCCGGCCGGCGCCGGAAAATCGAGTTCCGAGGCGGCGCCGAAAAAAGGCCATTCCAATGCAATTTCTCCTTTTTAAAAACTGAATTTCTGCTTTTGGCGCCCAGGAAGCCTTCCCTGGAGTTAGGCTTTCGCCTGCAATTTTTCCCAAAATGCTGCTCTCGCTGAGGCGCCGGCCTCATTTTCGGGCCCCGCTCGTTCCGAATCGTGCCCTCGCTGCAGCGCTGGCCTCATTTCCGTGCTTCCGCTCGTTCCGAATCGTGCTCCCGCTACAGCGCTGGCCTCATTTCCGAGCTTCCGCTCGTTTCGACTCGTGCTCCCGCTGCAGCGCTGGCGTCATTTCCCGTGCTATGCAACGGCATGCAATGCAATGCTAGGTTGATACTACGCTTCGCGGTGCTCTTCTACGCCATGCCATGCCGTGCTCTACAATGCATCGCGTACCCTTTCGGGATCATCGCCCTGCTTGACATCCGACTGTGCGAGTAGAGAGGGGATCTGCGCCATGGTAAGGGATGGGAGGGAGGGGTAGGATGTCAGATATGACGCGAGCGCACCTAGCTTGTCCTCCTCCTCCTCTCTCCTCCTCCTCCTCCTCCTCCTCCTCCTCCCCCTCCCCCTCCCTCCTCCTCCTCCTCCTCCTCCTCCTCCTCCTCCTCCTCCTCCTCCTCCTCCTCCTCCCCCTCCTCCTCCTCCCCCTCCTCCTCCTGCCCCCTTCCGAGCTCGAGCAAGTTGGGCCCTTTGTGATGGTTGATGAAGCTGGAGAGACGGTGGCTGCAGCGTCGGGGCCAGTACCTTACGCGTGGCAGTCTTCTGGAGCTGGAGAAGTTTGGGCTGTGATCGAAGCGCTGAAGCATAAGTCTCAAGGACGGATTACCATCGTGACGGGCCACAAGGAACTGCGGGAGGCCTGGCAGAACGGGTTTCCCTACCGTTGTGGCGTCAATCATCAGTACATGGAGCTATGGACGACATTCTGCGACGTGGTGAACGACATCGGCGTCTCAAAGATTGACTTTGTCTGGATTCCCTCGCACATGACGAGGACGCAGGCCGTCGACCGGGGCGTCATTCTCTCGTACTGGAAAGGGAATCGTGCTGCGGACCACTATGCAAGGCTGGGCGCCGACTGCCACCCCCGACAGCGGCCACAAGAGAAGCTCAGGGAGCTCAGAGAGTCGGCAGCCCCTCTGACGCTGCGATGCGCACTGCGCATCCTCAGGTTGTGTCAAAAAGGGGGTTGGAAGGACGCTCAGCAAGTGATTGAAGGAAGGCCAGCGCGTGGACCTAGTCTCATCCTAAGTGAAGACGAGGGCCACTTAATTCAGCATTTCCAGGGACGATGGGTGTGCGGTAGGTGCGGATATAGTCGTGCTCAGCGTCGGGACCTGGCTCTCTTTCCGTGTCTTGGGGACCCCAAGGGAGTCCGAGAATCGCACCCGTCCCACAAACTCTGGCGGACTGGCCCAATGGTCTGGTGTTTTGAATGCGCTGCGAGATGTGTTTCGAGAGCGTTTTGGATTTCCAAACCATGTTTTGAGAGGCCGCCCCTGGGGTCGGCGAGGCACTTCTAACGTAGGTGCCTAACTCATCCAGGGGCGGGGTCCGTCACGTGACAAGGTAGGTAATGGTTTCAAGACATTTGTGTCCATCTTCGCTCGAGCCCATCGATAGTTGGTCGGCACCTCTCTTCCATTTGGATTATCGTTTGTCGTCGTCTGTGGCTTCTGAGCTCCGGTCCCATCTTGGAGAACTTGCTGGGCCTATTCGTTCTTCGCGGTCAATCTGGGGATCGATGATACCGCCGGTAGTCCTCGTCGCGCGGCTGGACGTGGCAAACAAATTGGCGTCAGGAGGCGCATTCTCAAGAATCGCGCAAACGTTGTGCGCATTTCAAGCGAGCTGTCGGACATCACGCCATTAGGATTTCTACCGCAGGATCTATGCCGAGCTTCACCTACGGTGCGGAGGTGCACGGCCTCTCTACCGCCGAGTGGCGCCAGCTGCAGGTTGCTTCCGCCAGCACCATGCAGCCTTCTGCGGGATCTCTACCCATTCGTGGTTTCTTGGGGCGAACTCCGAGAATCCTGGGCCAAAGTTTTTCTCCAAGACGGGCCGTCGACGTGGAGGGGTGTTTCGGGCCCCCTGAGTGCGATGAAACTTTCCTTGCAACGCTTAGGATGGTCGATGCCATCCTACACCGTTCTCCTTGACGATTTCGGTACTGAAATACCCCTCACTGAAGTGTCTCCTGGAATGTTGTGCAAACTCTTGCGTGCTGCGGTGAAGCACATGCACGAACGTGAATCTGGTTCCAAGCTTTTGCCTGGCATTCCAGGGGCACGAGTTTGTCATGACACTGTTTCAGCTGAGCTTAGGCTTTCCCGGCGTACCAGGTATCAGAAAGGTTGCATCAAATCGGTGTCATGCTCGGCGGTCTGGACTCGAGCACGGGCGAAGCAGGGAGGCTACGACGTCGACGACTTGTGCGAGCTTTGCCTGGAGGGCAGGGACACCATCTTGCACAGGCTTTGGCAATGCACGGCGGTGCAGACCGAGCGTGAAGAGTCTCTGTCCAGGCTCAAAGGTGGGTTCGATATGTTCCCTCCCTCTGATCTTTCTGAAGCCAAACAGGAAGAATTCCTCCTCTACACCAGGGGATTGTTTCGACACCCTGGCGACGTGCTGCCCCGCCCTGCCCGCGGTGATACTGATGACCATGGTGTTGAGGTCCGTTGGAGGGATTACCCTGAGAAGGCTAGTTTCGAAGATTTGCGTGGACACATCTTCGTCGACGGATCCTGCATTTCTCAAACCATTCCTGAACTATCCAGGGCTGGCTGGGGGGTGGTAGTAGTAGATGATGAGGCGAACGAGCTCGCCCGCTTTAGTGGGCCAATCTGGGCGCCGTGCCCTCAAACGGCCCAGGCAGGTGAGTTCGGCGCCTACGCTGTGGCCGCAATGCGCGCCCTTCGAGGTTCTTCCATCTATCCCGACTGCAAGAACGTAGTTGTTCAAGCGAATGAACCTTAAGTCCGAGCGTTGTGCTACAAGAGACCTTATGCGGGCTTTTTGCTTCCCACTCACCGCAAGGTGGTCGACGGCGTTTTTGAGGTTAGAGCCGACGTTGCCGATTCGCCAGATTTAAGTACGCGCGAACGTTTCTTCAAGGAAGGGAATGCTTTGGCTGACATTGTCGCCAAGAGCACGCTGTCTAGACACCCTCAGCCCAGCCTCGAGGAGACGCAATGGCTTGACCACGTGCTGGAGGTATCCAAAGCGGTTGCCTTCTTGTGATGTGATGCCCTCTTGGCCCCGATTGAACCTGAAAGGGGTTGCGTTGGAGAGGTCGGCTAAAACCACTCAGCCCGAAATAACTGGTCCAGCCCACAGCTGGGTGCACGTTTCAAGCATCTGGCAGTGTGAAATTTGCTAAGGGTGTCCAAAGGCGTCAAGGCTCCAGAGTCGTTGGATCCGAATCGTCTTGAGCCTCCGCCTCCTGGCTCCTGTACCAAGCCTCCTCTGATTGACCCGAAGGCCATTGTCCTTCGGAAGCACCGTTGTTTAGCGCTCGGTTGCTCTGTTAATGCGTTGCTGATCGTGTGCACGAAATGTAAAGCATACACCAGCCACGGCCATCCTCGGAATCTGTCTGGGAAGTGTCATGGTGCTCCACAATTCAATGGAGTTAAAAGCGCCTGGTCTTCCATTTGCAAAGGGAAACATCCGAAAAGAACAGAGGTTACCGTTAAGCGTGGCCCCTGGTCTGTCAGTTGGTGCTTTTGCCATTCTGTGCTTGCTCGTGTCACCCAGTGGAGGTTCGAGAGCCTCTCTTGCTGCGAGGTCCTCTGTAATTTTTTGGCGGAGCCCCAAGCTCCCTCGGTACAGGAGAGTGGCCTGGGCTACTCCGTGCGTTCATTGGCGGTTGATGTCAAAATCCTCCACCTCTTCCCCCTCCCTCTCCTCCTCCTCCTTATCCTGGTCCTCCTCCTCCTTTTCCTCCTTATCCTCCTTTTCCTCCTCCTCCTCCTCCTCCTCCTCCTCCTCCTCCTCCTCCTCCTCCCACTCCCCTTCCCCTGGTCACGTCACTGTTCGCGCCCGCGCCATCCGGGAATGGGCAATTCCTAAACACTCCCAGATGGCGCCGGCGCCAATCGTGACGTGACCAGCCCGCTCCCCCCGCCCTCCCTGGTCATGCCTGTTATCGCAAGGGGATGCCAAAAAACGAGATGACACTCCCCCAGCAAAGCGCCCTCATAACAGCAAGGTGAAGAGGCGGGTGGAGGAATAGGAGGTCGGCTGACTGGTGCAAACGGCGGGGGCAGGGGCGAGAGCATGGCTGTGTGACCGTGGCCGCCCAGACCGCACATGCAGCTGGCACGGAGGCGAGTGCACGACTCTCGGGCCGGGCGAAAGGGGGGGATAGCAAAGGGGGGGGCTTGAGAATCAGCTCGTTATCGTTATCGTTGTGATCGTTGTGATCGTTGTCATCGTTGTCATCGTTGTTATCGTTTATCGTTGTTATCGTTGTCGATCGTTATCGTTGTGATCGTTATCATCGTCGGGGTTTGAGAATCAGCTCACGTAGCTGATTTTCCCGGCGCCTCCTGGCGCCGGGAGGCGGCCATGTATCGAGGAGTGGGCCCGGCGGCGAGGCCGAAACCAGCTGCATGCAGCAGATTTCGTACCCCCCCCTTTCCCTATCCCCCCCCCTTTCGCTCGGCCCGAGGCTCCGGAACCACCTGCGAGGAAATCTGGATCGAAACGGCCGCTGGACAGGGCTGTGTCTCGGGCTCCCCCCCCCTGCGGGAATTCTGCTGCCGCCGTTCGGGGGAGCTAGTGCACCTCACGCGTATGTCGTCTCGAAGGGCTCGTGGCCGACCGGACCAAACATGTCGCCGGCATTGGGGCGAGACCACGCTTCCTGTATCAATGAGGGGCAACGATAAGGGGGGATAGGGATAGGGGGGGAAACATCGACCTGCAATCGGCGATACATCGCCGATAGATCGGCGATAGGCCTTCGACAGCGAATCCGAACCTTCCTGGGCAGGTTGGGGCTATCGGGCCCCTGTCGTCGATCGATGGGCGATTGGGGGTCGATGCATCCCCCCCTGTGCCCATCCCCCCCTACCCATCGGTCGTTGAAAGTAGGTATTTTTGGATTCCCAGATTCCAATCTACTTTCAGCGCCTTCCTACTTCAAGAGTCGAGTGGTTTTCCCTCTTCCTTCCTCTTCAGGAGGCGGGCGGAAACCCAGTCTATTTCCAACGCCTTCCTACTTTATGTTTCTACCTACTTCTTCCGACCGATATCGTTGCCCCGGATCAAATGCAGGAGTCTCAGGCGAAGCGGCCGCCAGAACGCGCGGTCCAGGGCTCCCCGCACCCCCGTGTGGGACTCTTCTGTGGCCCTTTCCCACCACGGTTGGAGCTCCCCAGCGACACGCCGTTCGGGGAAAAGCGTGGCCGCCTTCCGGGCGAGCGCACGGCTCCTGAAGCACCTGTGCGGCAGTCTCAAGCGAAACGGCTGCCTCTCGGGCGAGAGCACGGCTCCTGAATCGCTTGTGCGGCAGTCTCAGGCGAAACGGCTGCCGGACCAGGCGGGGGGTCTAAGGATCCCCGTCCCCCCCCCCCCTGTGGATCTCGTATGCGGCTCTTTCTTGCACCACCACTCGAACTCTCGAGCGAAACGCCATTCGGGAAAAAGCGCGACGAACGATGTTGTCTTATTTTGAAGCTCTGCGAACTGTGTCACTGGGCCCCGAGACCGTTAAAAAATGCCTCGGGATGAAAAACTGGTCCCCATGAAGGGGTCCAGACCTTTGGGGGTCAACGTCGGGGGTCTGAGCATCGAGACGCGGGTGGCGAGGGGGCGGCGTCTGCTGCAGGGCTGCTAGACCGTCTAGGAGGAAGAGGAGGAGGAGAGGAGGAGGAGGAGGAGGAGGAGAAGGAGGAGGAGGAGGAGGAGGAGGAGGAAAGGTAGGAAAAGGAGGAGGAGGAGAAGGAGGGGGAGAGGTGGTGGAGGAGGAGGAGGAGGAGCCTGTGCCCCTTGCCGCTTGCCCCTCGTGGACGGCTGAAGGGCGGCCTTCCTTGGACTGGCGGCCACAACGAGGCACCGAGAGGCACAGCGGGGCACAGCAGAGCACAGCGCCTCCCACCCCCCCGCCTACCGAACTCCCCGCCCCCATTCCCCCCTCCTCCGCTGCCGCCGCCGCCTCCCCCTCCTCCGTCCCTCCCTCGCCTGCTTGCTCGCTCGCTCCATCCCGCCTCCTCCTCCTCCTCCTCCTCCTCCTCCTCCTCCTCCTCCTCCTCCTCCTCCTCCTCCCCCACCCCTCGCATTGTAAACTGAAGTGGACGGATGGTGAGTGCGCGCTGAGAAGAATCGCTGCGACGCCACACACGTTCCCCACGCTGCTGCAAGAACAACATCGGCATATTTGGGGATACAGAGATACCGCTACTGGTACTCCTAGACCTCCCCCAGAGTACGTTCCGACTAGAATTTCGAGGCGAGTACAGGCGTGGCGACGAGGGCTCTCCATGACGTCCAACCCCAAAAAAAAGGATCGGCGGCATTGGCATCGGTATAGCTGCTTCCCCTCAGTCATCGCCCTGGCAGCGAGTCAAGGGTGATTAGCAATAAAAGGACCCCAACCCTTTGGGAGGCGACCTAAGTTAGGAGGCCAAGAACCATGGTAATGATGACTTTTCCTGCATATGTATCAAATCAGGCCGCCCATATTTACGATCCCAAATACAATGGCGGGGGCCTCCTCAGTAAGGCCGCGCCTTCACTATGCCATTATGGTTACGGGTTCACGTGTCCTCGATGAGGTATAGCTACTTCCCCTCAGACATCGCCCTGGCAGCGAGCTGAGGGGGGCCACCAAGGATCCGAGAAGATCACCTTGTTCCCCTTCGTGAGGTTCAGCCCTGCGCCCGCCGCCTGGGGCAGGGGCGCCCAGGCGTCAGCGGCGGCCGGGTCGAGGTCGAGGTCGAGTCGACCCGAGCAAGGGCGCCGAACTTCGCGCTTCGCGCTGCGCGAAGAGCGAATAACCTAGCGCTCTCGCGCCGCCCCATAAGGGAGAAGCGGAGGATGAGGAGGAATCGGAGGCGAACCGCGGAGCGCGAATAACTTCGCGCCCTCGAGGGCGCCCTTGGGGAGAAACAAGGGAGTGAGGGAGGGGGGATGCGGGGATGTTCAGGTTTGCCCTAGACCCGCGAGGATCGATGAGTTGATCTAAGCGTGTCCGCAAGTTAGCTGAAGTGTGTCCTTCCGCTTTGTTTCCGGGACCTCCGAGGAACTCCTGGGATTATCTGGGTCGGGGTCCCGAGCGGCACTAAAGCTTACCAGGCGGGAAGGGGGGAGGAGAAGACGCACCGCGAGGGAAGGGGGGAGAGGAAGACGCACCCCTGCTGTTCCTGGCACTGCTGAAAGAATGAATCCGAAGCAACCGCGCGATCTGGAACAAAAAGATAGTCGGGAGGCGTTTCAAGTCGCCGCAAGGCCTCCCTGCGAGCAGGCATGTACCCTCTCGGATCAGGAGGCGAGGCCAGGTTGGACCGAGCAAGGCAGTCGAACGGCGAAGCAGAGGGGGAACGAACAAACATCGGATTGGGCAGATCGTACTCCACCAGCTTCCAAGTCGGGGGATTCGACTGGTGCGGGTAATGAAGGATGACGAGTATGGAAAAACACCAGGGAGACGACGAAGGAACCAGTTCTCCGCCGCCTGGTAATAGGAAGCCCGAATATTACCAACATCACCGAGATCGGGATCATCTACCATCGGTGGAGGCACACCGCCGATATTGGTGTTGGTGACGAGCTCTAGGCCTCCGAGGGAAGGACTGTGGAGAGGACGAAAAAAGAATCTCAACGACGACGACGACGACGACCAGAAGGCGAGCAAGTCGTATACGTAAGCCCGCGCAGCCGTGTGCACAATGCGCATTCCGAGCCCCAGGACTCTCGCGCAATAGGCCAGCGTGCCTCAGCATGCCAGAGCTACGAGCGAGGCCCCCGACAAGTTACAAGGATGGGGGGAGGAGGAGGGTGGGCGGAAGGGAGAGGACCAGGAGGAGGGGGGGAGAGGACCATTTTGAGGAGAGGGGGAGGAGGGGTGAGGACCAGAAGGAGGATGAGGAGGAGGAGGACCACTGGAAACCCAAGAATCATCAAAGATGTTGGAGTAAATCCTCCCTCCAAGCGCCCTCTTCATAGGCCCCTACGACGGTTCATTTCCACTGAGGGAATTGCCTCGTTGGAAGACAACCGTTTGAAGACCCTGAAGCATGCCAAAACAATGCTCTCGGGATTACAACGCCACGGATCAACCTGACAGTTTCGTCTTGACGATCCTGAATCGTGCCAGAACACCATTCCTGAACCTTCAACACAGCGAATCAACGTAACCGTTGCGTCCTAATAATCCTGAGCCCGTCCAGAAACACACTGATTGGTATGCTGATCATGGGAATCCGTGTCCCTCTTGCAAATGTTTAAAACGAATGTGCGCGGCGCTCATGCGAGAACCACAATTTGAAAAGGAACCGCCCTCAATCCGTGAAGCTCTTGCAAGAGTTGAAAAGGAATGTGCACGGCGCTACGGCGAGAACCTCATTTTGAAAACGACCCGCCCTCAATCCGTGAATCTATTGTAACATTTTAACACGAATGTGCGCGGCGCTAAGGCGAGAGCCACATGTTGAAAACCACCCGCCCTCAATCCGTGAAGCTCTTGCGAATTTTGAAAACGAATGTGCGCGGCGCTACGGCGAGAACCACATGTTGATAACGACCCGCCCTCAATCCGTGAAGCTCCAGCAATATCTTGACACGAATGTGCGCGGCGCTACGGCGAGAGCCACATTTTGAAATCCACCCCCTCCATGTGTGAAACTGTTGTCATGTTTAAAGGTTCAGGATCATAAAAGGTGAGGACGTCTCAGGCGAAACGCCCGGCCCGCCCTAAACACTGGCCTCGGGGTGCGACAGGGAGAAATCATGTATAAGGAAAAGGAATGGAGGAGGAGGACGAGGAGGAGGAGGAGGAGGAGGAGGAGGAGGAGGGGATTGAAGAGGAGGAGGAGGAGGAGGAGGAGGAGGAGGAGGAGGAGGAGGAGGAGGAGGAGGAGGAGGAGGGGGGGGGGGGAGAGGAGGTGAGGAGGGGAGGAGGGGAGAAGCTACAACGATGGTGAGAGGACCAGAAAGAGGAGGGGGGGAGGGAGCAGGGACGAGGGCGAGGGAGGATGCCCAGGCGGAGAGCGAGGATGAGGCCAGGCATCCCGCGCCTCGATCTTTTCGAGGCGTGGGCCTGGGGACCTTTCGACCCGAGTCGTTTCTGGGTGGCCCAAGGAGCCCGCTGACGGCCCCCCGGAAGCCAACAACTGCCGAAAGCCTCCCATCGCGATTCCATTGTGGCCGGAAGCCCTCTGCCGCGGCCGAAAACCACGACAATCGGGCCGCCACGACGCTTCGTCCGAGGCGCCAGCCCTTCCTGGGAGGGAGAATACCCCAGAGGTCTTACCCCAGAGGTCTGGACCCCTTCCCATGGACTAGCTTTTCATCCTGAGCTGCTTTTTGACACTCCAGAGTCGCGTTGAGGGCCCCTTGGGCCGATAACGGTCAAAAGCCTCGGGTCGTAATTTGTGGTCACGACGAGTGGGTGAGGTTGATTTTCATTCTTTCTGGTAACGGTCGTTACCTGGGGGGGGCGGGTAAGGGCAACGCTTGGGCGGGGTTGGGCACGTCGGGTCGGGGGTGCGCTGCGATCGCCAAATTCGCGCGAGCTCCAGCATATGGGGGGGTGGTCCAGCCCCATCCCCCCCCTACGTATGATCGTTCCTGCTGCCCTAGGGTTGTGGATGCCATGACTATGGACACTCTAGCAATCCTATCATTGAATTAAATATGTCTTTAAAATGTGTAAACCATGTCCTGAAAATGTGTCAACCATGTTTTTTTACATGTCTGAAGCTGAGCAATTTTTTTAGACATCTGGAAATTATTTGAGAGCATGCTTCCTCTCCGTCGACCGACTTCCACAACCCTAGGGTGGAGCTTGGCCCAGGAAGCGACCGTTTCGCGCCAGAAGTCCTAAAACCCCTCTCGGTCTGAGCTCGGATCGCAGGCGGCCCCAGGGCGCCTTGAGGCTGCAGAGCGCGACCCTGGCCTGCCCTGCCTGGAAGGCCGCGACGCGGGCCTGGCGCTCGGCGGGGCCGGCGGCCCCGTCGATGAGCACGCTGCCGACGCCGGCGGTCTTCAGCCGCTCCTCGCCCGGAGGAAGAGGTCGCTTTCGGCTTCGGCCCGTTTCGGCCCCATTGGCTCGTTTCGGCCTCGGCCCGTGTGCCAGAGCCGTGACGGGCCGAGCCGAAACGCGCCGCAGCCGCAACAGGCCGAGGCCGAAAGGGGCCGAGGCCGAGAGCCAGTGGAGCCGAGTCGGGCCCTTCAAAGGGGAGGTGGGCTGGCGGGGAGGGGCGGGGGGGGCGTCGAGGACGCAGAGGCGAGGGGGGGCGGCGATCCTGATGAGGCCGAGAGCCTGTCAGCAAAAGGCGGCACCGCGCTTGCAGAATCGCTAGCCAGACCAGAGGAGTTCTGCACGAGCGTCACCAAGGAAGTGCAGTATACCGGATAATCAGGAGAGCCTGGGGATAAGGGAGCTGCAGAAACAGGCAGGCAACACGGGGCGGTCATGGGTTGTTTGCTTGCGCCGCGTCCCTGAGCGATGCACAAGACAGGTGTCAAGACTCGACCATGCGTCACATACCCGAAGTGGAGAAAGTATATTCGGCCCCGAGACGACACGGAGGAGGGAGGAGGGAGGAACGGAAGTAGCATGTGCGTCGTGGCGCCGCCCGCCTCTGCCCGAGCCGCAACCCTCGGGCCAACTTCAACAGGAGGCGGGCCCGGGAATGCAGCGGAGCCCAGGGACGGCCGGGCTGCGGGACGCCCCCTTAGGGCCGCCGGGACCGCCATGTCCGAGGGGGGCGAGGACCCATGAGGGAGGAGTTGGAGGAGGGAGGAGCTCCTCCTCCTTCTCCTGCTCCTTCTCCTGTCCATCCTCCCCCCTGCTTCTCCTCCTCCTCAGCAGTAGCGGCGGCATCATCCTCATCACCACCATCGCCATCATCATCATCAGCAGCAGCATCAGCAGCATCAGCATCAGCATCAGCATCATCATCAACATCCTCATCTTCATCCTCATCACATAAACATCACCATCACCATCATCACCGGCATCATCAGCATCACCACCATCATCATCATCGTCATCATCATGATTATCACAATCAACATCATCGTCATCATCATCATCATCATCACCACAATCACCATCATCACAACTCTCACCATGACCATTGGCATCGTCACCATCATCATCATCCTTCTGAGTATCATCATATCCATATGACCGTCACCATCATCATTAACATCCTCATCATCCACATCATTATCACAATCATCACTGTCACCGTCAGAATGATCATGATGATCGTCATCATCTCCATTACCACCATCATCATCCGCATCACCGCCAACAGCACTATCACCACCATCAGCAGAAGCAGCAGCATCATCCCCATCATCACCACAAGCACCATCATCAACATAACCATCACCATCAACTTCATCATCAGCATCAACACCAGCATCATCAGCATCAACACCGCCATCATCATCACAATCACCATCGCCATCATCACCATCATCATCAACATCATCATAAACACCGCTGGCATCATCATCACCATCATCACAACATTCAGCATCACCATTGTCATCATCATCATCATCATCATCAGCATCATCATCATCGCCATCATCATCACCATCATCATCTCCATCACCATCATCATCATTATCATCATCATCAACATCATCATCATCATCATCATCATCATCATTATCATCATCATCGCCATCAGTATCGCCATCACCAACACCATCACCATCATCAGCATCAGCATCAGCACCACCATCATCATCATCATCACACCATCATTATTATCATCACCATCCCTTTATAGTCCTCCATCTTCCTCCGCCCGCTCCTCCCCTTCGTCCTTCGGTCTTCCCCCAGCGCACCCTCCTCCCGCGACCTCCACCGCGCCGCGGGAGGGGGAAGAGGAGCAGGGGGGACGAGGGAGAGGGAGCAGCCCCGCACCGCAAGGCGACGTCGAGACAATCAGCATGATCCAGAGTGCGAAACCAATACCATCTAGACATACGCATATGTGTGCATAGAGGTACGTACATACATCCACACACATGTACATAGGTGTGTACATGTATACATATATATATATGTATAGATGTATATGTATATGTCTGGATATGTGTACCTGTACATCTTCATGTATACCAGATCCATCGCGCCAACTTCGCGCGGCACCGAGGTTCTGGCGCAGGTCGGGGGGGGGTCGTTGGAAAAGCTTGGACAGCGCCATCGTGCACAATCGCGTGCCATCGTCGTGCCCATCCTCACCTTCTTCCTCCTCCTCCTCCTCCTCCTCCTCCTCCTCACCCTGATCACCGTCCTCATGTGAATCCGCCGCCGTGACTTTCCGCGCTGAGGCGCGGAAGAGGGCCAAGGGCTGGCTGGCAGAGCGTCCGCATTCTGATGAGGACCCCCCCCCTCCTCCACGAGCATCGGACTGCACACAGAGCCCCCCTCTCCTTGGGCGCCCGAGTTATCCGGGGTAACTCGGGTCCGGGGTAACTCGGGTTTGGGTTCCCGAAAAACGAACCCGAGTTATCCCTGACCCGAGTTATCCCTGATGATTCGAGGCTCTGGACGCCCGAGTTATCCGGGGTAACTCGGGTCCGGGGTAACTCGGGTTTGGATTCCCGGAAAACGAACCCGAGTTATCCCTGACCCGAGTTACCCCTGATGATTCGGGGCTCTGATCGGACTGCACACAGAGCCCCCCTCTCCCGAGGCTCCCTGGGCCACGTTCCCTCCGAAAAAAACCAGTTGCTTCATGTCCCGAGCTCCGGCTTCGGCCCAGGCAGGCAACCAGGGCAGCGGGATGCCTGCACGAGCATGCACAAGGCGTCGGCTACTTTTCAAGGATTTTTGATTTCCGAGTACTTTCCAAGACTCTTGGTTTCCGAATACTTTCCAAGGCTTTTCAAGATGGCCCAAAACGCCTCGAAGGCGGCCCAAGATGGCCCCGAGGCGGCAAGGCCAAGATCATTGATTCCCCATTGGCTGTCGGATGAGTTTCGCATTCTCGCCCTGTCGGCTTCCCGCCAGCTCCAGATACCCCAAGAAGCTTCCAAGATGACCTCAAGAGGCCCCCATGACAGTCCTAAGATGGTCCCAGAGGGCCCCCCTGATGGCCCGAGAGGCCTCCAAGACGGTTCCAAGCCGGCTGTAGAGCACCTCTGGAGGGAGCCAATACAGCATCAGATGAAAGGCCCAAAAGACACACAATCATCATCATCAGCATCAGCATCAGCATCAGCATCAGCATCAGCATTAGCATCATCATCATCATCAGCATCAGCATCATCAGCATCATCATCATCACCATCAACATCATCATCATCCTCCTCCTCCTCCTCCTCCTCATCATCATCATCATCATCATCATCATCATCATCACCATCACCATCACCATCACCATCACCATCACCATCACCATCACCATCACCATCACCATCACCATCATCATCACACACACGAGCCTCAAGCTTCCCCAAATTCTCTCGTATTTTCTGGTGTTCCGTCTTCCCCCTCTTTCCCATAGTTCCCCATATTGACTACCTACCAGACCACCCCACCCCAACCCGAAGACCCGAATTTCCGGTTGGGGGGGTGTGGGCTCCATTGTTCCCCGACCCCCCCGACTCCCCCCCCACTGGAAATGGAGGGCAAATTGAGGCCTTCGGGTTGGGTTGGGGTGGTCCGGTTGGTGGTGATACATGTTCCTGGGAGTCGACGATGCCCCCGAGATCGCCTCCAGACGCCCCAAGAGGCCCCCAAGAAAGCTTCAAGACGGCCGAGCCGGGCCAAACGATCGCCCACAAGAGCCCCAAGACAGCCCATAATGGGCCGAAGAGGCCCCCCAAGGGCTCCGAGCACAGACCCAAGAGGGCATGGGAGGTCCCCGGAAGTGCCCAAGATGGGTCCAAAGGGGCCTCCAGCGGGCCCAAGCTCCCCAAGACGGCCCAAGAAGGCCCCAGGACGGCCCATGAAGGCGCCAAAACGGCCCACGAGGGCCCCGAAAACACACCCACGATGCTTCCGAATGCCAACATAAAGACCCCCAAGGAACCCCAAAAAGCTTTCCAAGTGGCTTCAAAACTCAAAAATCGTCCCATTCCCTTTGTAAAACTTACAATTTTAGCATATTCGCCTTTCGGATTTCATCAGCTTTCAAGACGGTTTCAAGGCTCCCGAGATCGCCTCGAGACGCCCCAAAAGGCCCCCTAGAAAGCTTCAAGACGGCCGAGCCGGGCCCCACGATCGCCCACGAGAGCCCATAATGGAACAAAGAGGCCACCCAAGGGCTCCCAGCACAGACCCAAAAGGGCCATGGGAGGTCCCCAGAAGTACCCAAGATGGGTCCAAAGTGGGCTCCAGCGGGCCCAAGCTCCCCACGACGGCCCAAGAAGGCCCCAGGACGGCCCATGAAGGCGCCAAAACGGCCCACGAGGGCCCCGAAAACACCCCCACGATGTTTCCGAATGCCAACAGAAAGACCCCCAAGGCACCCCAAAAAGCTTTCCAAGGGGCCTTCAAACCACAAACATCGGCTCATTCTTTTCGTAAAACTTACAATTTTAGCATATTCGCCTTTCGGATTTCATCAGCTTTCAAGACGGTTTCAAAGCTCCCGAGATCGCCTCGAGACGCCCCAAAAGGCCCCCTAGAAAGCTTCAAGACGGCCGAGCCGGGCCCCACGATCGCCCACGAGAGCCCCAAGACAGCCCATAATGGAACCAAGAGGCCACCCAAGGGCTCCCAGCACAGACCCAAAAGGGCCATGGGAGGTTCCCGGAAGTGCCTAAGATGGGTCCAAAGGGGGCTCCAGCGGGCCCAAGCTCCCCACGACGGCCCAAGAAGGCCCCAGGACGGCCCATGAAGGCGCCAAAACGCCACGAGGGCCCCGAAAACACCCCCACGATGTTTCCGAATGCCAACATTCATTGATTTTGCTCCCATGACGTTTCACATTGTGACCCAGTCGTTGATGTCTCGTGGCATGCAGCGAAGATGCCCCGTACGAGTCGCATATGCATGTTCATACCCTTACACACATAAATGTATGTGTACATATGTACGCTGTCTACACTATTGTATACACCTAGACATGTATACGGAACGTGCATGCACGTGCGCGTGTATACATGCATGCGCGCATGCACGCACGCACGCATTCCGCTTGCGTGCAGAACTCAAAAGACCAAGGTGCATGGCGCGCAGCGCCAATGCAGTCTTGTGTGTATATATATATATATAAGAAAATGACCTGCCGTCTAAGAGTAGTCTTGGGCTGTCTTCGAGCGCTCGTGGCCCGTCCGGAAGCCATCTCAGTGCGCTCTTCAGCCACCTTCCAGACAACCTGGGGCGCTTTGGGCGCCTCTTGGGCCAGCTTGGGAGCCTCTGGGGGTGTCCGGGGCCCCTTCTGAACCCTCTTAGAGCCCTCAAGACCCCCCGGCCCCCCATATGAACCAAAAATCGCAGTTCTGGGCCCTCCCCCGGCCTACTCGGGAAACCAAACGGGGGAGAACGCTAAAATCCTTCAAAAACTTATAAGGCAAATCGGTGATTTTTGTCTCTTCGGCCCTTCCTGAGGGCTGTCCTGGAGTCATTTTAAGAGACCTGAGGGCGTCCTGGAATCATGCTTCTTGGGCTGTCCTGAGGGCGTCCTGGAGTAATTTTAAGCGGTCCTGGGAGCGTCCTGGCGCCTCCCGGGGGGGGGACCACAGCGACTCGGCAAAGTGGGTCCACCCCCGGTCCAGGACATCCTCCCCATTTTTTGATGCTGATGACGATTATGATGATGATGATGATGATGATGATGCTGATGACGATTATGATGATGATGATGATGATGATGATGATGATGATGATGGTGGTGGTGGTGATGATGATGATGATGATGATGATGATGATGGTGATGGTGATGGTGATGATTATTATTATCATTATTATTATTATCATTATTATTATTAATAATATTACGATACTTATTAAGAAAACTAGTATTAATAGTAATACTATTGTTGATATGTTTATTATGAATACACCTTTATAATACATGAATATAAGCCTATATATATACATACATACACACACATACATACATACATACATACATACATACATACACTCATACCGGCAATGCACATAACAACTATTCTGGGCACATGTGCACGTATCCGCCACCGTGCCGCCGGACACGGAGTGGGCGCGTCTTCAGGTCCTGGGACCAACCCTCTGAGCCTCCATCCCCTAGGGCTCCCAACTTCGCGCTTCGCGCTCCGCGAAGCGCGAAGCGCGAATAACTTCGCGCTCTCGCGCCGCCCCCACAAAGGGAGAGAAGGAGGACGAGGAGGAGGAGGGAGGAGGGGGAGAAGGAACGAGGACCGCGAAGCGCGAAGCGCGAATAACTTCGCGCCCTCGCGGGAGCCCTTGCATCCCCGCTCCCGAGAAAGCGTTCGGGGGCCAGGGCTCCTCGCCCGCAACTCTCCCGGGGCGCGGCGCGCGCCCCCCTGGGACTTGGCGCGCGCCCCCTCTCCGGGCTTTCCGTGTGCCCCCTGGGCTCTGCCAAGCGGTGGCGCGTCATTCTTTCGAGCCCAAGGGGGCCCCAAGACGGGCCAGGTGGGCCCCAAGAAGCATGCAAGACGGCCCAAGAGGGCCCCGAGACGCCCAAAATGGCCTCGAGATGGTCCAAGAGGCCTCCAAGACACCCCGAGAGGCCTCCCAAGAGGGCCTCCAGAGGCAAACACCATTGATTTGCGTTATGTGTTTGAAAAATGTTGGCGTTCTCGCCTTTTCGGCTTTCCGACGCTCCAAGACGGCCCGAGAGGCGCCCAAGACCACCCCAAAACGGCCCAAGAAGGCTCCAAGAGGGCCCCCAGACGGCCTGAGAGCGCCCCAAGGCGGCCTAAGAGGCGGCTCAAGAGGGCCCCCAGACGGCCCCCAAAAGGACCCAAGAGACGGAACACGAACTAAACATCTGAGCCTTCCGCCTGAAGGGGCCCCCAGGAGGCACCAAAATGCAGCCAGGAGGCCCCAGGAGGCCCCAAGAGGCCCCCAAGAGGCCCCACAGAGACCCCAAGAAGCCCCGAAGAGGCCCAAAAGATTCCCCAACAGGCCCCCAAGAGGCCCCCCAGAGGCCGCACGGTGGCGGGATGGGCCGAAGGCCAGTCGATCCGCCGCCCCCTGCTTGCAGGGGTGCACGGCGTGCAGAGGTTTTGGTTTTGGTTCTTTTTCCAAAAGAACTCCCCAGTGGGCTCCGGCCCGTCCCGCCACCGTGCCCCAAAACGGCCGTTTCGCTCGGGACATCCTCAAAAAATCGCGAAGATGGCCCAAGATGGCCTCCAAGTGCGCCCGAGATGGTCCAAGACGGCCTCCAAGACGGCCCAAGAGAGTCCAAGACGGCCCAAGACGGCCCAAGAGGCCCCCCAGAGGCCTCCCAGACGGCCCAAGAGGCCTCCAAGAGGTCCTCCAGGAGAGTCCGAAGAGGCCAAAATCATTGATTTTCCTTGGTTTTTGAAGGATTTTGGCATTTGCGCCTTTTCGGCTCTCCGACGGCTCAAGACGGCCCAAGAAGCCCCCAAGATCGCCCAAGAGGCCCCCAAGAGAGCCCCCTGATGGCCCAAGTGGCCTCCAAGATGGCCCCTAGAGGGCCCCAAGACGGCCCAAGAGGCCTCCAACACGCCCAAGATGGCCTCCAAGACGCCCAAGATGGCCTCCAAGACGGCCCTGGAGCGCCCCAAGAGGGTCCCCCGTTGGCCCAGAAAGGCCCCCAAAACGGCTCCCGACGGCGTCAGACGTGCCAGGAACCCACCAAGATGGCCGAAGTTGGCTCGAAGCTGGCCCAAAAGGGCCCAAGAGGCCCCCAAGAGGGCCTCCAGGAAGGCCAAAAGATGCCAAAATCACTGATTTTCCCAAGGTTTTTGATGGATTTGGGCATTTCCCTTTTTTCGGCCTTCCGACGGCCCGAGACGGCCCAAGAGCCCCCAAAGATCGCCGAAAGATCGCCCAAGAGGCCTCCAAGACGGCGACGATGACCATCAAGACGCCCACGTGTTCCCCGAAGGCTTTCCAAACCGATTCGGGGAACACATGGTCCGATGGCTTGGCAGGTCTGGCCTCAACGTTCGGCCACATAGGCGCTTCCACAAAGGCAGGGGGCGGCGGTGATTCGCCGTAGGCGTCTTCGATCCGCCGCCCCCTGCTTGCAGGGGTGCACGGCGTGCTGGATGATTCAGTTTTGGTTTTGGTTCTTTTTCTAAAAGAACTCCCCAATGGGCTTCGGCCCGTCCCGCCGGCCACCCGCGCGTTTCCCAAAATGCGTCTGTCAATGCCCAAAAACGGCCGTTTCGCTCGGGACATCCTCAACAAATCGCGAAGATGGCCCAAGATGGCCTCCAAGTCCGCCCGAGATGGTCCAAGACGGCCTCCAAAACGGCCCAAGAGAGTCCAAGACGGCCCAAGACGGCCCAAGAGGCCCCCCAGAGGCCTCCCAGACGGCCCAAGAGGCCTCCAAGAGGTCCTCCAGGAGAGTCCGAAGAGGCCAAAATCATTGATTTTCCTTTGGTTTTTGAAGGATTTTGGCATTTGCGCCTTTTCGGCTCTCCGACGGCTCAAGACGGCCCAAGAAGCCCCCAAGATCGCCCAAGAGGCCCCCAAGAGAGCCCCATGATGGCCCAAGTGGCCTCCAAGATGGCCCCTAGAGGGCCCCAAGAGGGCCCAAGAGGCCTCCAACACGCCCAAGATGGCCTCCCAGACGCCCAAGATGGCCTCCAAGACGGCCCTGGAGCATTCCAAGCGGGCCCCAAGTCGGCCCATAGAGGCCCCCCAAACGGCTTCCGACGGCTTCAGACGTGCCAGGAACCCACCAAGATGGCCGAAGTTGGCTCGAAGCTGGCCCGAGACGGCCCAAAAAGCCCCAAAGATCGCCCAAAGCTTGCCCAAGAGGCCTCCAAGACGGCCAAGATGACCTTCAAGATGCCCACGTGTTCCCCGAAGGCTTTCCAAACCGATTCGGGGAACACGTGGTCCGATAGCTTGGCAGGTCTGGCCTCAACGTTCGGCCACATAGGCGCTTCCAAAAAGGCAGGGGGCGGCGGTGATTCGCCGTAGGCGTCTTCGATCCGCCGCCCCGTGTCGATTCATCGCAGGGGCGCCTGGCGTGCTGGACCCTTCGGTTTTGATTCCGGCTCTTTTTCCAACAGAACTCCCCCTGGCGCTTCGGCCCGTCCCGCCGGGGCCCCGGGAGGCCCTTCCAGGACCGCAAATTCCACAACAAATGATCCAAGACGGCTCAAGATGGCCTCCAAGATGGCCACGTTGGTCCAAGATGGTCTCCAAGATGGTCCAAGATGGCCTCCAAGTCCGCCCAAGATAGTCCAAGACGGCCTCCAAGACGGCCCAAGAGAGTCCAAGACGGCCCAAGACGGCCCAAGAGGCCCCCCAGAGGCCTCCAAGACGGCCCAAGAGGCCTCCAAGAGGTCCTCCAGGAGGGCCCGAAGAGGCCAAAATCATTCAGTTTCCGTAGGTTTTTGAAGGATTTTGGGATCTGCTTCTTCTCGGCATTCCGACGGCTCAAGACGGCCCAAGAGGCCCCCAAGATCGCCCAAGAGGCCCCCAAGAGGGCCCCATGACGGCCCAAGTGGCCTCCAAGACTGCCCCAAGAGGGCCCCAAGACGGCCCAAGAGGCCTCCAACACGCCCAAGATGGCCTCCAAGACGCCCAAGATGGCCTCCAAGACGGCCCCGAAGCGCCCCAAGAGGGCCCCAAGTCGGCCCAGAAAGGCCCCCAAAACGGCTCCCGACGGCGTCAGACGTGCCAGGAACTCACCAAGATGGCCGAAGTTGGCTCAAAGCTGGCCCAAGACCCAAGACGGCCCAGGAGGCCCCCAAGAAGGCCCTCAGGAAGGCCAGAAGAGGCCAAAAACATTGATATTCCTAAGGTAGTTGGCGGATTTTGACATTTGCTTCTTTTCGGCCTTCCGACGGCCCGAGACGGCCCAAGAGCCCCCAAAGATCGCCGAAAGATCGCCCAAGAGGCCTCCAATATGGCCCCAGAACGGCCCAAGAGGGCCCCAAGACAGCCCCAAGAGGCCCCCAAGACGGCACAGGAAGCATTTGAGACGCCCAAGGTGGCCTCCAAGACGGCCCTGGAGCATTCCAAGAGGGCCCCAAGTCGGCCCGTAGAGGCCCCCAAACGGCTTCCGACGGCGTCAGACGGACCAGGAGCCCACCAAGACGGCCGAACATGGCCCTAAGATGGCCCAAAACGGCCCAAGAGGCCTCCAAGAGGGCCTCCAGGAAGGCCCGAAAAGGCCAAACTCATTGAATTGTTATGGGTTTTGAAGGATTGTGGCATTGCTTTGTTTCTGCCTTCCGACGGCCCGAGACGGCCCAAGTGCCCACAAAGATCGCCCAAGAGGCCCAAGACAAGGCCCCAAGAGGCCCCCAAGACGGCCCAAGAGGTCTCCAAGACGCTCAAGATAGCCTCCAAGACGGCCCAAGGGCCCTCCAAGACGTCCTCCAAGAAGGCCCGAAAGGGTCAGAATGGCCTCCAGACGGCCAGGATGACCTTCAAGATGCCCACGTGTTCCCCGAAGGCTTTCCAAACCGATTCGGGGAACATATGGTCCGATATCTTGGCAGGCCTCTGGCCACAACCTTCGGCCACATAGGCGCTTCCAAAAAAGGCAGGGGGCGGCGGTGATTCGCCGTAGGCGTCTTCGATATATATATATATATATATATATATATATATATATATATATATTATATATATATATATATACACACACGTGTGTATATATCCGCGGATCCGGCGTGTGAGTTTCAAGGAGTCTCAGCTACAGCCTCGAGGCTGAGCCTCAGCCTCTGGGGGGGTTGCCGGGGTGGCTCTGCCGGGGAAGGGGGGATGGGGGGGGGTGGTGCGAGTTTCTGGCGGATGCGGGGCGCTGCTTTTACAGAAGGCTCTAATCTCGAGGATGCGCTGGAAGAGTGGCCGCGGCCGCAAAAGTCTCTGAGGACGGTCTACGAAAGTCCCGAGACCCCGAAGGATCGCCCGAACACGCCCAAGATGGCCCCAAGACGGCCCAAGAGCCTTCCACGACGTCTGAAGAGGCCTCCAAGAGGCCTCCCACGATGGCCCCCAGAGGCAAAAATCGTTGATTCCCATTGGTTTTTTTCAATGTTTTTGGGGTTGTCGCTTTTTTCGGCTTTCCGACGCTCCAAGACGGCCCAAGAGGCCCCCAAGACCGCTCGAAGACGGCCCAGGAGGCCCCCAAGACGGCCCAACAGGCCCCCAAGACGGCCCCAAGAGGACCCAAAAGAGGGACGAAAAGCGGAAAAAATCTAGCCTTCCAGCCCACGAGGCCCCCAGGAGGCCCCAAGAGCCTCCAAGAGGGCCTCCGAAAGCCCCCAAGAAGCCCCCACGACGCCCTGACAGGCTCCTAAGATGGCTCAAAAAATGCACCAAGAGGGCGTCCTTGCGCCGATAGGCTCGCCTCCACCGCTCGCACCACATCGTCCAGGCCACATGTTTCGTAACACGACTCCGTGCACGACGTATCGTGAGTCCCACCAGCCTTCTGGGCGTCGGTGGTTTAGAGCGTTTCCTCTTCCACCCCTCCTTCTTCCCCTTCGGGGAGGGGTTTACCCCTCCCCCTACCCCCTCCCCACTGACCTGGACAGGGGGGGGCCGCGGGTAGTTAGAGCGTCCAAGACGGCCCAACACGGCTCCAAGAGGGCCTCAGGGAGCTCAAGATGACCTCCAAGATGGCTCAAGATAGCGCAAGATGCCTCAAGATGGTCCCCATGATGTTCCAAGACGCTCCAAGAACTCCCCAAGACGGTTCCAAGTGCCCACAAGAGCATCATTAGATGCATCCAAGAGGCCAAAATGCTTCAAAACCCTAGGGAAAATCAATGTTTTGGTGTTCTCACTTTTTCGCTTGCGATGCACATCCGACGCGTCAAGATGGCTCCAAGATGGCTCAAGATAGCTCCAAGAGGGGCCCAAGAGAGCCTCAGGATGGCTCCAAGAGCGGCCACGAGCGCTCCAAGAGCGATCCAAGAGGGGTCCAGGAAGCGATTTTTGGAGCTCCTGGGGGGGGGCTGTAATTAGGGAACCCCACTTCCTTGGCCGATGTCCTCCAAAATTGCTCCCAGAGACCCCCCAGAGGCCCCAAGATGGCCCCAAAGGCCCCAAGAGGCCCCCAGGAGGCCCCAAAGAGGATCCCGAACGGCCCACAGAGGCCCCCCCGAGGCACCCAAGACGCCGAAAAGCCCCTCAGGACGACCCTCTACTCGCCTGGGCGTCGTTTCTGGACGGGCTGGTGGGGATACGCGAAGCGTCTAGAATTTCCAAGAAGTGATCGGCATCCTGTATGGAATTTTCATGTCATTATTATTTCCCGTCCCCACGGTGACTGCAAGCACCCCGCCGTTGATAGAACCACTGTTGCGAGATGGCTCTATTGACCCAACTGCATTCCTACGCCCTTTCGAAGGTAACCCGAGAAGTTTGTGCGTTTGAGTGTGCGCCCATAATGTCTGCGTCTGGAGAATAACACCGAGCGACCCGGATCGGCGGCACTGGCCGAAGGCCACTACAATATATATATATATATATATATATATATATATACATGTTATGTGTATATCTATATATACACACATCTACATGTATGTATGCATGCATGTGTCCAGATGTACGGCATTCCAGAGAGGGTCTCGCCTTCGAGGATCGACGGAGTTGACATCTCCACCCTGGCGGAAGGCGGAAGGGCGGACGGGGTCTGGCACGTCCCCATCCCGCGCCTGTTGCTTCACTTTGTTACGGTGGAGGTCTTAGATAAGGATGCATTCGATAAGGAACCCAGGGTCTCGCGACCGATGGGCGGCCAGACGTGGGCCACCCACCTCGCCTTGAAACAATAAGAGATGCGGCAGGGTCTGGGCCCCAGGAAGACGTTCCTTATCTGATACACGGGGGCGCGACGTCAGGACCTTTGGGGGCCATCGGCTCCACAGCATTGGTGGCCTGGCCTGCCCTTCGGGCTCGTGGTGTCCGACAGAGACAGGGCGATGGCCGGAGACCGCCCACCCCGCCGCGTCAAACCCGTTGCCAAAGCGACGTCCAGGAAGCGCCTTCGAAGTAGTCAGCCGTGTTGCGGTTGGAAAGCACCCTGTCCAATCGTGAAGCAGCGGCGAGCGAGGGGGGGGAACGAGGAGGAGAAGGCCTTCTCAGAAGGCGGCGGGACTTCTCAGAAGCACTCGCGCCTTCTGAGAAGCTTTCTGTGTCTTCGGGGAAGGCTTAGAAAACTTCTCGGACGGCCCGGGGACATCCGAGTCTTCTCAGAAGGCCCGCCCCTTCTCACTTCCCCCCCGCGCTCGCCGCCGAGTGAACACGACCACGTCGACTGGTACGCTGTCTCTGGCCGATCCACCTCCATGTATCTGCCGGGGGCTGCCACATGCTCCACCCAATGTGCTTCCTCCAATGCGCTTGATTGTCCCGTAGCCCGTGCCCCTTCCAGCACAATTCGGTTCGTACATATGGTAACCCAGTTGAGGTCCCCCATGTAACAATCCACAAGACATTGGGTTTGCTGTCCATTGCCTGGCGCCGCCTGCGTTCAAATCATCGCCCGTGCTTTTGCTGCACAGGATCCTGCGCAGCTCAACTCCGTCGGTGAGCACTGCGTCGTTACAGGCCGCAGCCAATACCCAAACCGTCAAATGCTTACCAGCCACCGCTGCACACGAAGGGCCCCACGTGCATTAAAGACTGGCACGCATCGTCTTCCCCACGGTGTCTACCAGAAGGGGGCCAGCATTGGAAATCATAGGGCTTCCAACTGTGACACTTCCACAAATCATCATCTCTCTACTCCTGCCTGCATGGTCTCTCCCATCTCGGAACCCACAATCCTTGAGCACATATTGCGCGTATCTAAATGCGGCTCTGGCAAGCAGGGCGCAATCTGAGGGCAACGGGTCCTGTACCCCAAGGCCTTCCCCCCGGACCAACTTTTCATGCTGAGTCGTTTAGTTGACGGTTCCAGGGCCGGGGGAGGGCCCTAGGATCTTGAAAACGGCACCCGTTGCTTCATGGCGACTGATCATGCACGTCGCACTGCTGGCCGTAACTATGGGAGGGAACAGTAGGGGGGGACTGGCTGCTCAGAAGGAGAACATGCTGAGCTGACATCGGCGATACATACAGGCCACCGACAGCCTAACCGCACGTTCCTGGGCGGGGTGGGCTATATCTGGACCCTATCGCGATCGGGGGTCGACGCGGCCTCCCCTGCCCCTGATGTTGCCCTTGAGTCGCGTTGCTGGCCACATCCCACGCCATACGCTTCTACATCGTGACGATACCACAGACGCTGCCAACCCTCAGCAACGATTCTTGACCAACGTCCAAGGAGCACCAGCACAACAAAGTTTACTCGGCTGCCTCGCATCTTACAGGAAGGGGACGGGGGAAGTGAAGAAAGGAGCGAGATTGGGAAGCGGACGGGAAGGCAGGACGGTAAGGAACACGGAGCAGGCGGAGCTCACAATGCTCAGTGCGACCGCTGCGCTTCTCGCAATCAGACTCCTGACGAACGACCCAGTGCCTCGAAAACTCGAGCATGGAAGAACCGCTGATCGTAGCTCCTCTCGGTCTGGCTCGTCACACGACCAATCGGGGTAGGGAGAAGGCATCACTAATGTTTGCAAGTCGCTTGCGGTCCTCGAGCAGGAGGAGCATCTGCCTGAACTGCGAAAAGACCACCACGGAGTCCCCCTCGCAGCACGCGATCTCTTCCAGCACCGCGTCAACCTCTGATAGGAGGACAAGGAAGACGACGAGGAGGAGGAGCAGGAGGAAGAAGAGGAGGAGGAGGCAGGGGAATAAGAGGAGGAGGAGCAGGAGGAGGAGGGGGAGGAGGAGGAGGAGGAGGGGGGGGGGGTGAGGAGGAAGGGTAGGAGGGAGATGAGGAATGATGAGAGGAAGAAAAGGGGGAATGGGGAGTTCGCTGCACGGCACACAAAGGTGAGTGCAACGAAAACACCCTTCGCATGGTGTCAGAATGCGATTTTGGTTGACGGTTGCGCGCGACGCTGGGGCAGGAGGAGCAACGCGTGAAGCAGCGGCACAAGCAACAAGAGGACGGGAACGACGCACGGAAAGCCAACGCCCGCAAGGGACACATGCCTGACCACGCCTACACCCACATCTGTCTCTGCCAAATATGAGCCTACCAGACAGGCCAGAAGGCAGCGTCAGGACTCACGACGACCCTGGCGGGGGAGGAAGCCAGAAGGCCAGGCGCCAGGACGGCGCATCCGCGAACAAAAGAAAAGAGGGAAAAAGGAACAAGCGATCGCGGCCGAGGGGCCAACAATCATGCCATCCCTCCCTCCTACTTTTCCCTCTCTCCTGACAGCCCTCCTCCAACCCTCCCTCGTCGGCGGTCGTCGTCGTCGTCGTCGTCGTCGTCGTCGTCGTCGTCGTCGTCGTCGTCGTCGTCGTCGTCGTCGTCGTCGTCGTCGTTGTCGGCGTCGTCGTCGTCGTCGTCGTCGTCGTCGGCGTCGTCGTCGGCGTCGTCGTCGTCGTCGTCGTCGTCGTCGTCGTCGTCGTTGTCAGTGCTCGTCGTCGTCGTCACAATTGTCGAAGTCGTCGTCGTCGTCGGCGTCGTCGTCGTCGTCGTCGTCGTCGCTGTCGGCGTCGTCGTCGCCGCTGACCTTTCCGCCCTCGAGCGGTGGACCCGCCCTGGCGCGCTGGGCGCCCCCGCCGTTCGGCGGCCTCAGGGCGTGCACAGGCCGGGCGTGCGCAGGCCGCGCTCGGCACGGGCGCGCTCTGTGGAACTCCGCGGGCCTCCAGCATCGCGGCTGCCAGCCCGCAGTGCTGGAACAGGCGCTGCCGGCCATACCGCGCTCGTATCTGCGCCGAGGCAACCAGAGGTGCCGGCGGTGCTGGCACAGATGGCGCGCCGCGCGGGCTGGGCATGCCCACAGATGGGCCGGTGGGATGTGCAGATGTGCCCAACCTCCCTCGCGCTCAGTTTGTCCCTCCTGAGAGTGGTGCTGCTGCTGCCGTTGCGCGGCGGCGGGTGCTGATCCTGGACGCAATCGTCCGGCGACACCGATCTGGAACCGGCCCCAGGTGCTAGGCTTCGACGTGGTCTCCGTCGCTAAGCCCCTGCACTCCATCCACGTGCTGCTCGAGGCGCTTGGACGGTTCCGCACGGGGGCCCCTCGTGCTGCTCCAAGCGGCGCTGCTGGCGCCCAGCCTCCTGGGCACCTCCGTGCACCTGAGGCTGGCGCCGCACAGGGCGATGGCAGTCCTGGTGAGCATGGCTACGTCGGTCCTTCCGGGGTCGTTCCAGGTCTGGGAGTCGACCATGGCGCTGCAGCGCTCGTGGACTTCACGATGGGCCGCTGACTGGGCAGGCCGCGGTGCCGCCTCGCGGGGCGATCTCCGGCGCGGAGGCGGCAAGGCAGGCCGACTGCCAGGCGCTGGCCGACCGCCGTGCGGCGGAGCAGGAGGCGGCTCGGCAGCAGCTGCGAAGGCGGTCGAACGCCGCGCCCCTGAGGCCCTGCGGGCTAACTCCGAGGCCGAGGATGCCGCCCCAACTGACTACAGATGATGGCCGTCTGGCGCATTTGACTCCAGCACCGAGGTGGCTCTGGTGCGCGAGGCTACAGCCAAAAATGCGATAAAGAAAATCATCACTTAAGAAAACTGGGCCAGCTTTCCGGAAATCTCTTAAGGCAAACCTGGCCAAGGTATTGTGCGAGCGCTGGAGGGGCGAACGCGCTCAAGAAACCGAGCCAGCTTCCCGGCAAGCTGGCTAAGAAACGCTGTCCCAGCTTTTCGGGAGGAGGTTTCTTAATTAGGTGCTCGACTGTATATGGCCCGAGGGGCTGAATTGCTTTCGAGAGCTGGCGACGGCCGAGCTGAAGGCCGCAGGTGTTTCAGCCGAGGAGTCAGCCGCAGGGATCGAACGCTTTCGCGCGGAGCTCCCAGCTGAGCCTGGCAGCGGCCCACAGGGCAAGCAAGGCAGTCGCATTCCATACTGACTCCAGCACCGAGGTGGCTCTGGCGCGCGAGGCTACATGGTCCGAGAGGATGGATCGCTTTCGACGGCTGGCGATGGCCGAGGCGAAAGCCGCAAGCAGGCGTTCCGGCCGAGGAGGCAGCCGCAGGGATCGAGCGCTTTCTCGCGGGGCTCCCGGCTGAGCCTGGCAGCGGCCCATACAGGAGGAGGCCTGACCTAAGAAACGATACATAAGACACGAAGCCCCTTTTTTTCCAGCGACCACCAGGGAGGCTCGCCGCCAAAAAGGTAGCGGAACGCGTGCAAACAAAAGGAACGACCGAGCCCCTTTTGAACAGTAAGAGTTCCGTATTCAAGCCGGATCCTGTAGGGCAGGCAAGGCGGTCGTATTCCATGTTTCCCTTTGTGTCAGACGGCTGTGCGGATTCAAGGTCCGTTGTGCTTCGGCAGTGGGTTGTTCGTCACACTCCCAGTGGATGGTGCTCTGTTCGGCTTCCAGTCCAGTGGAAAGGCCCACTTTGCATGTCACATTGGTTGTCGTTGACATTTCCGTTGGGGCGCTGGTTTGCCGCAATTATTCCAGAGGAGCGTCTTGCGAGATTCTGTTGCGGGTCTTCGACCATGTCCAGTGGATAATTCGCACAGCGCATTCTCGGATTGGTCACATGTTCTCACATGCTGTTGTCTCGATTGGCTTCGCTGGCTTCCGCCAGTCCGCCCCTCCTGCCCCTGTCCCTGCCCGGCGGGCCCGGTGCCCCATGGCAAACTGCGGGCTCAAGGCGGGGTGCTCCCCTCCTCCTCCTCCTCCTCCTCCTCCTCCTCCTCCTCCTCCTCCTCCTCCTCCATCCTCGCTTCGAGGGGCTGCGGTCGGAACAGAAGTTGCGTTCGCAGCCCTGTCTACTAGGCCCTGTGATTCCGCCGACCGTATGCCGTGTCCAGCAAGCCAGCCAGCCCTCTCCTTCTGCCACACCCCCTTTCCCATCCCTCCTCCCCCTTCGCCCGTCCCTTTCCCCTCCTCCTCTCCCACCCCATCTTCGCTCCACCCACTCCCCCCCTCTTCCACCTCCGCCCCGCCCTCTCCTCCCCCTCCCCTGCCCCAAAATAGTGCATGATGGCATCCGAGAGGCCCCAAGACGACTCCGATACTAAGACTCGAGCTAGACAGTGCTTTTCGTTTTCTTTTCGTTATCCTCGTTCTGTCTCCGTTTCACATTTGCTGCAAAACGAAATCAGAACGAACACGGCCAACGAACTTGCTAAAACACCGTTTCGCTCGGGCCCTGCCCAATATACCAACGAGAGACCCCCGACATGTCTCCGAGAGGTCCCCAAATACCTCCCCTGCCCCACCGCGCCCATGCTGGAAACCTTGAACTCAAACATGTCGCCATCGCCTGGGCGCGCATTTTGTCATGCCGCCGGCTCCCGCTGGCCTTCCGTCGGCTTCCGCAGGCGGAGGCAGCCTCTCTTTACTTCCGGCGACCTTCCGCCACTCTTCCGCCGAGGAAGAGATTCAGGAGGGAAAGAAACACACAGACACAATCGTCGATTCCCCAGAAAATATGGGAAAATATGGGAAGTGGGGGGAAGACAGAAACCAAGAAAATATAGGAAAATATGGGGAATCCTCTTAATTATGTGTATTTATTTGTGTGTCCTGGGGCCCCTTCAGAGATGCCGACTGCTTCGATCCTCGAGGGCGAGGCCCGCCTCGTACCTCCGAGAGGCCCCATCTGTCCCCCTGCAGCCCCCCTGGCCGTTCCCTGCAGCCCCCTGGCCGTTTCCTCCGTCGCCGTCGCCGTCGCCGCCGCCACCGCTGCCGCCGCCGCCGCCGCCGCCGCCGCCGCCGCCGCCGCCGCCGCCGCCGCCGCCGTCGTCGTCGTCGTCGTCGTCGTCGTCGTCGTCGTCGTCGTCGTCGTCGTCGTCGTCGTCGTCGTCGTCGTCGTCGTCGTCGTCGTCGTCCTGCAGCCCACTGGCCGTTCCCTCTCGCGCCGCGCCTTGGCGAGCACCCCCGGCGCCGCGGGCGCCGCCGGCTCCTCCGCCCAGGGCACCACCTGTGGGGGGCAGTTCGGCAGCACCCCGTGGGCCCCCTCGCCTGCAGCCTCCTGCCGAGCATGGCGCACCCTGGAGGGGGGGAGTGTAGAGGGCAGGACTGGTCGGCATCGAATCGGCAACTCGGATCGAATCAAAATAATCTATAGTTATCGGATGGGGCTGCATCGGCACATCATCGACATCGAATCGGATCGGCTACGCTAGGATGCTTCTCAACGCCGTGCAAGCACCGGGCCACATCGGATCAACGGAACATCGAGATCGAATCGGACATCCTTGGCATGGCGCGCCTTGGAGCGGGGAGTGGGGAGGATGCTAGAAGAAAACAAATACATGTCATATTTCGGATGTCCGCGCGGATTTCTTGAATCGGCGCTGGGCACCCATCCCTGGCGCACAGAACTTGCCCAGGGCGGCTTCGGAGGCGCCGCTAGGGGGGCCAGCGCCGATCCAAGACATCCGCGCGGACATCCGATAACTTTCGCTTGTGCAAGTCTTTGTTCTTCGAGATGCGGTTAGGAGCTTTTTATTCAGCGTGAGAAGAAGCTGGGACTGGGACGAAACCGGACCAGGATAAATCAGACCTGTGAGATCCAGCGGTTCCTTTTTTCCCATCACCAGCAAGGATGATTGATTGACCCTGACCTCCGAGCCACAGCATGAGAAGAAGCAGCGAATGGTGGCCGCCAACTCGCACGTGCACACGAGCAGAGTATTCAGATGGGCCTTGAAACAAAGCGGCACGAGAGATACCTCAAAACGACAGGAAGAGAAGGGGGAAGAAAGAAGAAGAGAGAGAGAGAGAGAGAGAGGACAAACAAAGAAAATATTCACTGCGTGGAGATCCCCATCTGTGTATCTATTTGCATGGACCTTTCCGCTGTGAGTGCCAATGCGCAAGAGACTTTGAGTATAAACGGGTCTGAGTATTGATAGGCTGGGAGTGAGTTTCAATAGTACGAGTGAGTCTGGGCGCATGAGCCTAAGGCCTCCTGGGGCCTCCCCGCAAACCGGGGAGGCGGCCTCCTGAAACCTCCTGGGGCTTCCTGGTGCCTCCTGGAGCCTCTTGGGGCCTCCTGGGGCCTCTTGGGGTTTCCTTTGACCTCCTGAAGCCTCCTGGGCCTCGTGTGGCCTCCTGGGGCCTCCTGGGGCCTCCCGGAGCCTCCTGGGGCCTCCTGGGGAGGATTCGTGCCCCAGGGGAAGCCCAATCTATAGAAACAGACGTATATAAAGCACTGCGGATTGGAGCCACAGGAGAAGGGCAATCTATAGGAACACATGGAATCACCAATGACTCGTGCCCCAGGGGAGGCCCAATCTTCAGGAACAAACGTCAAACACGTAGGATTGGATATGCATGAGAAAGACAAACTATAGAAACACACGTAAAACACCAAGGACTAGTGCTCCAGGGGAGGCACGATCTATAGGAGCATACGCACAACACATGGGATTGGAGCCACTCCTGTGGCCTTCAGGGGCCTCCTGCTCCTGGGGCATCTTGGGGCATCCTGGTGCCTTCCCGGTCCTCCTCTGTCCTCCGCGGGCCTCCTGTGGCCTCCTGTGTCCTCCTGGAGCCTCCTGATGCCTTCTGGAGCTTCCTGGGGCCTCCTGGAACATCTTGGGGCATCCTGTGGCCTCTTGAATCTTCCTGTGGTCTCCCGATGCCTCCTGGGACCTCCTGTTGCCTCCTGGGGCCTCCTGGAGCCTGCTGGAGCCTCCTGTGGCATCCTGGGAGGATCCGTGCCCACGAGTCTGGACACCAAAACAAGCAAACCGCTCGAGACATCCTCAAATTCTGGCCCCACGCATGCGGACACCGGCACCGCCACTGGGGCCTTCGGTGGGCACCCAAACAGGCAAACCGCCTGAGACATCCCCACAATCTATGCGTGAATCCTGGAGTGTCCTGACCCCTGCCGCCCCCCCCCCCCTCTGGGAGTGCTGGAACCAGCGCCTCGCCTGAGACATCCTCGGAAACGGCTCCGAAAGCAAGAGATGTTGGGCACCGAAACAGGCAAACCGCCTGAGACATCCCCACAATCTGGGCGCGAATCCTGGATTGTCCTGACCCCTGCCGCCTCATTTGCGAGAGCTGAAACCAGCGCCTCGCCTGAGACATCCTCAGAAACGGCTCCGAAAGCAAGAGATGTTGTGCACCGAAACAGGCAAGCAGCCTGAGACATCCCCAAAGTCGGGGCGCGAATCCTGGAATGTCCCCACCCCTGGCGCCCCACCTCCTTGGGAGTGCTGAAGCGAGCGCCTCGCCTGAGACACCCTCAGAAACGGTTCCGAAAACAAGAGATGTGGAGCACCGAAACAAGCAAATCGCCTGAGGCATCCCCACAGTCTGGGCGCGAATCCTGGAGTGTCCTGACCCCTGCCGCCCCCACTTGGGAGTGCTGAAACCAGCGCCTCGCCTGAGACATCCTCAGAAACTGTTCCGAAAGCCAAAGATGTTGGGCACCGAAACAGGCAAATCGCCTGAGACATCCTCACAATCTGGGCGCGAATGCAAGAGTGTCCTGACCCTTGGCGCCCCCCTTTGGAGTGCTGAAACCAGCGCCTCGCCTGAGACATCTTCACAACGTGTGTGTGAGTGAGCGCGGAAGTGGTGTAACTGATTCTGAGTGAGGATGAGCGAATCAGGAGTATGAGTGAGTCTTAGTGTGAGTGAGTCTGAGTGTGAGTGAGTCTGGGTGTGAAACATCTTCACAACGTGCGTTTGAGTCTGAGCGCGGAAGTGGTGTGGCTGAGTCTGAGTGAGGAAGAGCGAGGCAGAGTATGAGTAAGTCTTAGTGTGAGTGAGTCTGCATGTGAGTGATCCCGAGCATGAGAAACCTGAGTATCAGGAATCTAAGAGCGAGTGCATCTGAGTATGAGTGAGTCTGAGTATGAGTGAGTCTACATGGGAGTCAGTCAGAGAATAATGACCTGAGAGTGGGAGGTGTGTTCTCGTTCTCCGCGCGGTAAAAGTAGTAACAATAACCCCATCCTTAGGATATGGGGGATCAAGGAAGGAAGCCAGAGAGAAAGAGAACACATAATGAGAGAGAGAGGACAAGTCTGAGATCCAGCGGTTCTGGTGGACGGGCGCCGCCGCTGGTCCAGAGCGTTCCGGAACGCTCTGAGAACGATCCGGAGCGCTCTGGAATGATTCATCCCGCCAGTCGTGTGTCGCCGTGGCGGCCCTGGCGACACGCTCTGTCCTGCAAGCAGATAACGTATCGCTCCGCTCCGCGGGAAGGGAGTCTCGGAAAGCCTTGGGACGTCGACGCTTGGGGACCGGGACGCGGTCAGCGTGTCGCGCCGAAGCGTGGTAGGCCAGAACTGGCGGAGCGACACGCTGAGCAAAAGTTCCTGAAGGGAGGAGGCAGGGGGAACGGGGCCTGGCACCCCCCAGCTGAGAAGGAATTTGGCAACCGAGCCACGACGACAATGCAGCGCAGGCCGCGCAGGACATCTGTCGAGTCGCGCGCATGCTGCGTCCAAAGGTGCGACCGGCGTGCGCGGGACGCGACCCCTGCCCGCGCTCTCGAGGTACGGAGGCCGGTAACGAGAGAATTGCGGGGGGACGAAGAGAGGAGCAATGAAGAGTCTCGCCTTCACGCTCTCTCCCTTCCACCCTGCATGCAGCCTCTCGCCGAGCGCACTGGTCACCTTTCAAGCAGCTCTCCCGCCTTCCAGGTCCCCCTTCTTGACAATCACCCCTGCGAGCTCGAATGCCTCGCGCCACATCAGAGCTGCCCCACTCTTCGTTGAAGGATCGCCCTCGGTGAAACGAAAGCCTTCCCAGGAGCAATGGGTGCTTCGAAACGCCTGGGCCCCGTGGAAGATGGGAGGATTACCCTGCGGCCAGCTGGCGAGGAGGACATAGGAGGAGGGAGTGGAGGGAGGAGGAGGAGGAAGATGAGGAGGAGGGAGGAGGATGAGGAGGAGGGTCAAGTGGGAGGGAGGTGGTGGTGAGAAGGAAGGAGGGGTAGAGAAAGAAAGGGAGGAGCGAGACGGACGAAAGAGAAAAGTGGGTGCGGGGATGATTCAGACCGCGAGGGCCGCGGGGCGAGGGTGCCGTGGACGCTTCAAACCGCCGAACCTCACCTCCCCTGGCGGCCGCTCGCAAGATGGGGCCGCCTGAGTGGGGGGTGGGGGGCCGCGTGGTGCTGCCAGGAAGCGTTTCGGCCCGCCCCGCCTCGACTGGCGCCCGCTTGCACAGCGGGCAGTTGTTGTGCCGGGGGAGCCACGCGCGGATGCACTCGCCGTGGAAGGCGTGGCCGCATCTGGTGATCACGGGATCCCCCTCGGCAGATACAAAGAGAGGGTGAGGAGCATCAAGTTACTTTCATATTTGCTACCATATGTTCTGGACTGCAATGGCGTCATCTGTCAGGGAAACCGCAAGCATTACACAATATGGTGTGCTGTCGTACACATGTTTCACGTCGCAGCGCGGCAGAGGCAGTCCGCGCGAGCGCTCAGGCGGCCCGGACACAACGGAAGGCGCAAACTGACAAGCGGCAGGGAGGGGAAGACAGGCGAAAGCGGCCGCGAGGGAGGAGGGAGGGAGGGGAGGGCATTCACGTGGCGCGGCGAGGTGCGTCGCCGTGGAGCGGCCGGGGCGGCCAGCAAGCGCGGACCCCTTGGCAGCGGGCGAGGGGCGACGTCACGGCCACACCCAGAGGCTGAAGCTGGGGCTGCAGTGCACGAAGCGGAAGAAGCACAGTACCGAGATAGAGAGCGAGTGGCCGCGCCAACGACGCCCCGTTCCAGCGGGGGGGACGGGTCCCGCCAGTAGCCTGCCCGTGGGTAAGCGGTGCAGCAAGTGGTGGGGGCGCAGTGGCGCACACACCAAGCAAGGACCAGGGCGAACGGCGGTGACCCGTGACCGGCCTGAGGGGGGCGGTACCGAGGCAAACGACTAGGCCCCCCCACTGTCGTACACACGCTCTCTTTATGCACTTACTTTTTGCTTCTACTTCCGCCCTCACCGCCGCCTGTCCCGGAAACCACGTCCTCCCTGCTGTTATCATGTTTTAGACTTGGGTGGCTTGGAGAAGAGCTCGTTCGCGTGTTGGGTGGTGAAATTCGCCGTGCTGTGGTTCGCCTTCGTGTTCATGGTGTGGTTGGGCAATGGCGTCCGCTGTCTTGTTAACTCTCGCGGCACCCAGCGGCACCAGTCGGCACCTGGTCGGCGGGGCTGCACGCATCCTGTCCGCCAGCACTCATACAGGGCGCGCTGGCTGGAAAGCACTCAGGCGCCGAGGACGCTGGCTGCCCCCGACGCATCAGTCATAATCGTTTCATGCGATGGGGTCAAGGAACTCTGAACAGAAAAACCGTGCCATCTCTTGGGAGGCAGATCTTTACTTCCGCTGGCTTCCGCCACTGGAGCCGCCTCCATTTTGCTTCCGCCGCCTTTCGCCGAGGAAGAGATGCCAACCTCTCGATCCCTCGAAGGCGAGGCCTTTTCTGGAACCCGCCATGTGGCGCGTGGCGCCACTGCAGCTCCTCCACGAGGAGGAAGCGGCTGCTGGACGCCAAGCGGCTACTTCCCGTTGGATTGCCATTCGGGGACGTCCTGGGCCCCCCCGCGAGTAACAAGTCTAAAGAGGCCCAGGGGGACACTGATAAATCGTCACGCATTCGGAGGTTCCTTGCATGTTTGCAATAAGTCCAGGATGCTCATCTCCTCCTTTTCCACATCCACTAAACCTATAGTTTCTTGTTGTTTGCTCCTTCGCGAGATGGCAAGGATGCTCCTCTTTTCCTTTCCCGTAACCCCATCAATCCATTAAGGAACCCCCGGGGTTATCATTAGCACAGCACCGTAATTGAATAAATATGGGGGGCGGTTTTCGCCGAACAATATGGTTAGCACCGCGCAAATGAAACGAAAATGAATGATTCCCGCGCCCAGGCTCGGGTGGCATCCCAATTGGAATTGTAATAAGAGTAAGAGTGGTATACGAGTAAAAATACTCAGAATAATAATAAGGGTAAAGGTAGGAATACTAATAATACGAGTAATAATAACAATACTAATACACTTAACTATACTAATCTCAATCGCAACCCGAATGATACTAACACGAGTTAAACATCAACATACTAATACGCAGCATATTGATACTACTAATAATACTAAACGTACTAACACTACTGAACATACGAATAGGAACGCGAATACTAATACTACTAAGAATATGAATAACGAGACAAGTAAGAGTGAGCATACACATACTACGAACAATTGTAATAATACGAGTAAGCAATCATGGTAATCATAATCACAACCCGAATCATAATCAAACTGGTAATACTAAGAATAAGATTCTTGCTTATAATTATACTACGATTAAGAATACCACTAATAACCAAATTAATAATGCGAATTACCCTGGCGACGTACAGAACCCTTGCGAAATGCGGGGCACAATCACATCATGATTGATACAACGGGGCGATGCCGTAACATGGACGCATGTGATTTTGCGAGCAGCAATCGGAAGGCCCGCAGGCCCCCGATCAAGACATTAGGGCGTCGCAGTGGTTACTAACGCAACCCCCCAAGGGCGGCGAGGTCTCGCTCAGGTCCCCGCGGTGCCTCAGTGCGCAGGACCCACCAGCAGCCCTCGAAAGTGGCGACAGTGTCGCAGATTGCAGCCCCCAAGGACGGCGAGGTCTCGCTCAAGTCTCCGTGGTGCTTCGGCCCGCTGGACCCACCAGCAGCCCTCAAAAGTGGCGACAGCGTCGCAGATCGCAGCCCCCCCAGGGACGGCGAGGTCTCGCTCAGATCCCCGCGGTGCCTCACCCCGCTGGACCAGCAGCAGCCCTTGAAAGTGGCGACAGCGTCGCAGATCGCAGCCCCACAGGGGCGGCGAGGTCTCGCTCAGATCCCCGCGGTGCCTCACTCCGCTGGACCCACCAGCAGCCCTCGAAAGCGGCGACAGTGTCGCAGATCAGATGGCAGCCCCACAGGGACGGCGAGGTCTCGCTCAGATCCCCGCGGTGCCTCAGTCCGCAAGACCCACCAGCAGCCCTCGAAAGTGGCGACAGTGTCGCAGATCGCAGCCCCCAAGGACGGCGAGGTCTCGCTCAAGTCTCCGTGGTGCCTCAGCCCGCTGGACCCACCAGCAGCCCTCAAATGTGGCGACAGCGTCGCAGATCGCAGCCCCCCAGGGACGGCGAGGTCTCGCTCAGATCCCCGCGGTGCCTCACCCCGCTGGACCAGCAGCAGCCCTTGAAAGTGGCGACAGCGTCGCAGATCGCAGCCCCACAGGGGCGGCGAGGTCTCGCTCGGATCCCCGCGGTGCCTCACTCCGCTGGACCCACCAGCTGCCCTCGAAAGCGGCGACAGTGTCGTCAGGTTTGAGTGCATGAAAGGCCCGGCGCCACAGGACGCGAAGGTTATCGGCGTCAGATGCCCCCGCGGTTTGCACGATATCACGGATAGATACCTACACAACCAAAATTTGGGTAGTACTACGCAGGGAAGATCGGCAGAACACCCAAATAGTTAGGTGAGGTGGGTATGAGGAGAGGGTGGAGAGGGGAAAAGAGGTTTAAAAGTAGGCTGGGAAAATACTGATAAATCGAAATGCGACAGTGTCGCAGATCGAACACCCCTAGACGGCGAGTCTAGACTCTTATAACAAGGTGGCACGAACTCAAAGACCACCAGCACCCTCGAAAGTGGCGACAGCGTCGGCAATCGCAGCCCCCCCAAAGGGAGAAACGGCGGACGACCCCTATCCCCGCGGTGCCCCACACTTCCGCTGGACCCACCAGCAGCCCTCGAAAGTGGCGACAGTGTCGCAGATCGCAGCCCCCCAGGGACGGCGAGGTCTCGCTCAGATCCCCGCGGTGCCTCGCCCCGCTGGACACACCAGCAGCCCTCGAAAGTGGCGACAACGTCGCAGATCGCAGCCCCCCAGGGACGGCGAGGTCTCGCTCAGATCCCCGCGGCGCCTCACTCCGCTGGACCCACCAGCAGCCCTCGAAAGTAGCGACAGCGTCGCAGATCGCAGCCCCCCAAGGACGGCGAGGTTTCGCTCAGATCCCCACGGTGCCTCAGTGCGCTGGACCCACCAGCAGCCCTCGAAAGTGGCGACAATGTCGCAGATCGCAGCCAGGGACGGCGAGGTCTATCTCAGACCCCCGCGGCGCCTCAGTCCACAAGACCCACCAGCAGCCCTCGAAAGTGGCGACGGTTTCGCAGATCGCAGCCCCCCAGGCACGGCGAGGTCTACCTCAGATCCTCGCGGTGCCTCACTCCGTTGGACCCACCAGCAGCCCTCGAAAGTGGCGACGGTTTCGCAGATCGCAGCCCCCCAAGGATGGCGAGGTCCGCACACAACAAGAGGAGACAAGAGGGGAGCGGGACACGGGAGGCGGGAGGAGGAGAAGTGGAGACCGCATTGCTCTATTCAAAACGAATACCCAACCAAGGAGGGTTGGGACTAAGGATAACACATTTCTTTATTATCTTCATCATATTTGTCCTATACGATGTGTATCACCACCCCTGTTGAAACATTGTTTTCCCCGGCCGTCGTGTGGGGTAGTGCATCCGATGATATCGCCCCCGCCACGCACGGCGCGTTATCTTAGCACCGCACCCGCACAACATAATTACGACAGCTTGCCCAAAACAGACAAGAAGTACAATACGACCAATACTACTAATGTGACTAAGAGTAAGATTAATAATCATAGCAATAATAAGAATACGAACACAAGTAATGGTAATACTAAGGATTAAATATACGAGCACAGACGGGCTCCCCTGCTTCTATCCTCCCTCCCTCCTTTTTCTCATGTTCTTCATCATCCTTGTCCTATACAGTTCTTATTACCACCCCGATTGAAACATTGTTTTTCCCGGCCGTCGTGTGGGGTGGTGCATCAGAGGATATCGCCCCCGCCACGCACGGCGCGTTATCTTAGCACCCGCGCCGCCAAACTTATTCGCCCCCCATCGTAGGCACGGACGGTTCCTTTTCAAAGCTGGGCTCTCCCTTGCGTGGGACTTAATGTTGTTATTGTTGGTGTTGGCGGTGTTGTTGGTGTTTTTGATGTTGATGTTGTTGTTGGTGTTGCTGTTAGGTGTTTTTACCTAACAGCGAAGACTGATAGGTTTCTAGTAGTGTCAAAAGAGAGCATCATGACTCCCCAGGGCGTCTGGGCGGGATCCGGACGGGATCCGGGGGAATCCGGGGGAATCCGGGGACTCCTTTTTTAGCCAACAGTATACATACTTAACAACGCACATCTGGTCTTTCCGAGCCCAAGAACTCCATTCCTGTGCATGATTTTGAATGCCCGGAGCCAACTGTAGGCCACTTCGTGTTCTTCGAGTTCCCAGAACTCCATTCCTGGGCATGATTTTGAATGCCCGGAGCCAACTGTAGGCCACTTCGTGGTCTTCGAGTTTCCAGAACTCCATTCCTGGGCATGATTTTGAATGCCCGGAGCCAACTGTAGGCCACTTCGTTGTCTTCGAGTTCCCAGAACTCCATTCCTGGGCGTGAGCCCGGAGCCAACTGTAGGCCACTTCGTTGTCTTCGAGTTCCCAGAACTCCATTCCCGGGCCACATTTTGAATGCTGAGGCAGGCTGGTGCTGAGGCTGAGGCAGGCTGAGGCTGAGGCAGGCTGAGGCTGAGGCTGAGGCAGGCTGATGCTGAGGCAGGCTGAGGCTGAGGCTGAGGCTGAGTCAGGCTCAGGCTGAGGCCGAGGCTGAAGGCAGACTGAGGCTGAGGCTGAAGCAGGCTGAGGCCGAGGCTGAGGCAGGCTGAGGCTGAGGCTGAGGCAGGCTGAGGCTGAGGCAGGCTGAGGCTGAGGCTGAGGCTGATGTAAGCTGAGGCTGAGGCAGGCTGAGGCTGAGGCCGAGGCTGAAGGCAGACTGAGGCTGAGGCTGAAGCAGGCTCAGGCTGAGGCTGAGGCTGAGGCAGGCTGAGGCTGAGGCTGAGGCAGGCTGATGCTGAGGCAGGCTGAGGCTGAGGCTGAGGCTGATGCAGGCTGAGGCTGAGGCAGCCTGAGGCTGAGGCCGAGGCTGAAGGCAGACTGAGGCTGCGGCTGAAGCAGGCTGAGGCTGAGGCTGAGGCAGGCTGAGGCTGAGGCTGAGGCAGGCTGATGCTGAGGCAGGCTGAGGCTGAGGCTGAGGCTGATGCAGGCTGAGGCTGAGGCAGGCTGAGGCTGAGGCCGAGGCTGAAGGCAGATTGAGGCTGAGGCTGAAGCAGGCTGAGGCTGGGGCTGAGGCAGGCTGAGGCTGAGGCAGGCTGAGGCTGAGGCTGAGGCAGGCTAAGGCTGAGGCCCCCGAATGCTGAGGTACTGGATGCAGCTGAGGCTGTATCAGCTGAGCTGAGCTGAGGCGAGGCTGAGGCTGAGGCTGAACAGCTGATGCTAGTCAGGCTAGGCTGAGGCTGAGGCTGAGGCTGATGCAGGGTGAGGCTGAGCCGAGGCTGAAGGAAACTGGAAAGGCTGAGCTGAAGCAGGCTTAGGCTATGCTGAGGCAGGCTGAGGCTGAGGCTGAGGCAGGCCTGATGCTGAGACAGCTGAGGCTTGAGGCTTTTTATGGGAAAGGCAGATGCACTGAGGCTGAGGCAGGCTGAGGGCTGAGGCCGAAGGCTGAAGGCAACTGAGGCAGGCTGATGCTGAGGCTGAGGCAGGCTGAGGCTGAGGCAGGCTGAGGCAGAGGCCGAGGCTGCAGGCAGACTGAGGCTGAGGCTGAAGCAGGCTGAGGCTGAGGCTGAGGCAGGCTGAGGCTGAGGCTGAGGCTGAGGCAGGCTGATGCTGAGGCAGGCTGAGGCTGAGGCTGAGGCTGATGCAGGCTGAGGCTGAGGCAGGCTGAGGCTGAGACCGAGGCCGACGGCAGACTGAGGCTGAGGCTGAAGCAGGCTGAGGCTGAGGCAGAGGCAGGCTGAGGCTGAGGCTGAGGCTGAGGCAGGCTGATGCTGAGGCAGGCTGAGGCTGAGGCTGAGGCTGATGCAGGCTGAGGCAGAGGCAGGCTGAGGCTGAGGCCGAGGCTGAAGGCAGACTGAGGCTGAGGCTGAAGCAGGCTGAGGCTGAGGCTGAGGCAGGCTGAGGCTGAGGCAGGCTGAGGCTGAGGCTGAGGCAGGCTGAGGTTGAGGCTGTGACTGCGACTGCCGTTGCCACTGCGACTGTCATCGCGAATGCGACTACGACTGCGAGAACAGCAAAATTCTACAACTGGATTCTCATCTGAATGTTGAGGGGAATGCTTCCAGATATGCTCCTACACATCGCTGTTAGGTTGCTTTGCCGGGATATGTGATGTTGATGTTGTTGTTGGTGTTGCTGTTATTGGCCTTGTTGCTCTGTCTATAGTTCATACTGCTGGTCATACTATCGTTGTTCGTGTTGGTGCCGTGTCGTAAGGGAATCTTGAGGAGGAGGAGGAGCAGGAGGATGTTTTTTTCTGGGCCACGGTCTCTTGACTGAGGCCTTGGCCCTCGGCTTGATCCGCAATGGCGAATTAGAGCCAGGATGGCTACGGGGGGGAGGAGGAGGAGGAATAAGAGGAGGACCCCCGATGAGGAGGAATAGGAGGAGGAGGACCCCTGAGAAGGACGAAGAGGAAGAGGAAGAGGACCCCTGCTCGGAAGGCCGAGCGCTGGGAAGACGCGCGGCCACTCCAGTTCTCGCCCAGACCGACCACATGACGCAGACTCGTCTGCGTCCAGAGCAGTTTCTGAGGATGTCTCAGGCGAGGCGCTTGTTTCAGAGCCACAAGGAGACCATATTGCGAGAATGTCTCAGGCGGTTTGCTTGTTTCGGCGAGCAGACTCGTCTGCGTTCACATAAATGTGCGAGGTGCCAAGGCAACGCTTCTGGGGTCCCCGGTGCGTTATACTTTCGCCGGAGAGGGGGGGGGTCTTAATTGCTTAATGCGGTGATCCACTAAAACATGATTACCTAACAGCGAAGACTGATAGGTTTCTAGTGGGGTCAAAAGAGAGCATCATGACTCCCCAAGGGGGTCTGGGCAGGATCCCGACGGGTGCCGCGGGAATCCGGGGACTCCTTTTTTAGCAAACAGTAACGCACTTCGTGGTCTTCGAGTTCCCAGAACTCCATTCCTGGGCATGATTTTGAATGCCCGAGCCAACTGTAGGCCACTTCGTGGTCTTCGAGTTCCCAGAACTCTATTCCCGGGCCACATTTTGAATGCCCGGCCAACTGTAGCCCCTGATCGTGTTCATCGAGTCCCCTAACTACATTCCCTGGGCATGATTTTGAATGCCCGGAAGCACAAACCTAGGCACACTTCGTGCTATTCGACCTCCCAGAACTCCATTCCCGGGCCACATTTTGAATGCCCGGAACCAACTGTAAGGCACTTCGTGCCCTTCGACTTCCCAGAACTCCATTCCCGGGCCACATTTTGGATGCTTAGAGCAGGGCTGATGCTGAGGCTGAGGCAGGCTGAGGCCTGAGGCCATGCGGATCTGAGCCGAGGCTGAAGGCAGACTGAGGCTGAGGCTGAAGACAGGCTGAGGCTGAGGCGGAAGCAGCTGAGGCCTGAGGCTGCTGGGCGATGCGCTAGAGGCAGGCTGAGGCTGAGGCTGAGGCTGATGCAGGCTGAGGCTGAGGCAGGCTGAGACTGAAGCCGAGGCTGAAGGCAGATTGAGGCTGAGGCTGAAGAGGCCGAGGCTGAGGGTGAGGCTGAGGCAGGCTGAGGCTGAGGCTGAGGCAGGCTGATGCTGAGGCAGGCTGAGGCTGAGGCTGATGCAGGCTGAGGCTGAGGCAGGCCGAGGCCGAGGCCGAGGCTGAAGACAGACTGAGGCTGAGGCTGAAGCAGGCTGAGGCTGAGGCTGAGGCAGGCTGAGGCTGAGGCTGAGGCAGGCTGATGCTGAGGCAGGCTGAGGCTGAGGCTTAGGCTGATGCAGGCTGAGGCTGAGGCAGGCGGAGGCTGAGGCCGAGGCGAAAGGCAGACTGAGGCTGAGGCTGAAGCAGGCTGAGGCTGAGGCTGAGGCTGAGGCTGAGGCTGAGGCTGAAGCAGGCTGAGGCTGTGGCAGGCTGAGGCTGAGGCCGAGGCTGAAGGCAGACTGAGGCTGAGGCTGAGCAGGCTGAGGCTGAGGCTGAGGCAGCTGAGGCTGAGGCAGGCTGAGGCTGAGGCAGCTGAGGCTGAGGCCGAGGCTGAGGCAAACTCAGGCTGAGGCTGAAGGGCTGAGGCTGAGGGGGCCTGATGAGGCTGAGCCTGAGGCTGAGGGCAGGCTGAGGCTGAGGCAGGCAGGCTGAGCCGAGGCTGAAGGCAGACTGAGGCTGAGGCTGAGGCTGAGGCTGAGGCAGGCTGAGGCTGAGGCTGAGGCTGAGGCAGGCTGATGCAGGCAGGCTGAGGCTGAGGCTGAGGCTGAGGCCTGAGGCTGAGGCTGAGGCAGGCTGAGGCTGAGGCTGAAGGCAGACTGAGGCTGAGGCTGAAGCAGGCTGAGGCTGAGGCTGAGGCAGGCTGAGGCTGAGGCTGAGGCAGGCTGAGGCTGAGGCAGGCTGAGGCTGAGGCTGAGGCTGATGCAGGCTGAGGCTGAGGCAGGCTGAGGCTGAGGCCGAGGCTGAAGGCAGACTGAGGCTGAGGCTGAAGCAGGCTGAGGCTGAGGCAGGCTGAGGCTGAGGCTGAGGCTGAGGCTGAGGCAGGCTGATGCTGAGGCAGGCTGAGGCTGAGGCTGAGGCTGATGCAGGCTGAGGCTGAGGCAGGCTGAGGCTGAGGCCGAGGCTGAAGGCAGACTGAGGCTGAGGCTGAAGCAGGCTGAGGCTGAGGCTGAGGCAGGCTGAGGCTGAGGCTGAGGCTGAGGCTGAGGCAGGCTGATGCTGAGGCTGAGGCAGGCTGAGGCTGAGGCAGGCTGAGGCTGAGGCCGAGGCTGAAGGCAGACTGATGGCTGAGGCTGAAGCAGGCTGAGGCTGAGGCTGAGGCAGGCTGAGGCTGAGGCAGGCTGAGGTTGAGGCTGAGGCAGGCTGAGGCTGAGGCTGTGACTGCGACTGCCGTTGCCACTGCGACTGTCATCGCGAATGCGACTACGACTGCGGGAACAGCATGATTCTACAACTGGATTCTCATCTGAATCTTAAGGGGAATGCTTCTAGATATGCTCCTACACATCGCTGTTAGGTTGCTTTGCCGGGATAATTATTATGTCTTGTGGTTTGCTCCTTCGCGAGGAAGAGGCAGCTCGGGGACGCCCAGCGGCTGCAGTCAACCCGTCTCATAAGGACGCACGATGAGGATGCAGGGGCCTTGGAAGGCCATGCCGACACCTTGCCAGTGGGGCGCGGCCAGCGAGAGCTGCCAAGGATGGGCCGAGGGGAGGTGTGCTTTTTCCCCCTGCGCGGCCCCAGACGCCCCGACCTCTTCCCCTGGGGCCCAATTCTTGGCCGGGGCTCACTCCGGGTGGCCCTGGGGCCCGACCACGGGCCAAGGAGGCCCGGATCTGTAAGAAACACCGTTGGCGGCAAAGAGCACATGGCTCCTCTGTCTCCTCCTCCTCCTCCTCCTCCTCCTCCTCCTCCTCTCCTCCTCCTCCTCCCTCTCCTCCTCCTTCACCTCCCTCCTCCCTCCTCCTCCTCCTCCTCCTCCTCCTCCTCCTCCTCCTAGGGCTTTTCTCGCCTTGAGCCACAGTATGTTTACGATTCCGTGGCTATAAAAAGTAGCAGCTAGGGCACTCTGCCCTATCCGGCGGTGGCGACGCAGGAAGCCTCAAGAGATGTCTGAAGTCGTACCAGGGGCCTACTATTCTCACTCTGATTCTGTGCTTCTACGACTGATCGGCCCGGCCCCCTCTAGGCCTGGATGTTCACCAGGTCGCTCTCTGTGAACTCGCTCCTGGAGGCTATCTCCTTGACAGTAATCACGTTCTCGATGCCGTTCTTCATTTTGAGTAGTCCTCGATGTCGTATCACTCCCGATAATAAGTAATCCTGCATCTGCGGAAACTGCCCTGGCTTTGTGAGGCTGTCCATGACCATGACTTCGGTCGGCCAGTGGTAGAATCTCCGCAATCGTCCTGATAGTCTGTCCTCTCTGAGACTGAGGATGCTGAGACGCTGTGTCTTGTCAACTGGAATTCCTTTCATGCCCGTCACGAGCTGGTAGAGGTCGTAGCAGTCGGTGATGATGTCGATGGGGATGATCGAGTGCCCTTCATCCTGCATTAGCATTAGATTCTTGAGGGCACCTCCTGCAGTCTTCTCCAATGTCGGTCTGGCAATCAACTCGGTGAACCTCAGTGCCGTGAACTGTGCTGCTTGTGAACCTCCGACTGCTGCCACCGTCTCTGCATGACTTGTTGAATATGATACTCGCTTGGACTTTCTGCTCTGACCTATCAGTGGATGAGCTGCACCAAAGACGTTGTCGTATGAGGTCTTCGATACGATGCCATGACGATTGAACTCTACTTCGCGATCTTCCATCAAGAAGAGCCCCTGAGCTTCATGTGCATATGACGTCGTCTTGGTGGCATGAGCTGCATCATTGATACTTACCAAGCGGAATGGTCCATTCATCTTGCGATAGTACAGACCTGCTCGTTCTCGATTCTTCTTAGCTCTCTCTAACACGCTCTTCAACTGCTTGAAGTCTCCAATTGTTGGGGCCGTCTGCTTCGTCTGCATCTGTGTCGTGGCCGCGCTCAGATCCCAACGTGTCTGAAGAAGATGAAGTAGTTGACAGCATAGCGATCTATATTGATGATGCTCACTGGCCGTACATGGTGAGCCGTCATTCTTACTTCGTTCCTTGTCCAACTGTGGTGCTTCTATCGTGTCCAGGTAGGCGTCCTGACTCAGAAAGATAGTGCCATCTGGTAGTCGATGATATTCGATGCCAAGATGAGTGAAGGGCATGGTCTTCCTCGTGATCTTGCCGAACTTCTTCTCCAGTAAATCATGTGCCCAATTCAGCCATGACTGCCTGCCTGTTGGGAAGAGATCATCCACATGTACTGTAGTCGCTAGCATGAGCTCCTCCGTCTTGTCGTCATGCCACACAAAGCAGTTCTCGTCCAGTAGTGCTCGCTTGCCCGCCATCTTGTCCTTGATGTGTAGCGTCAGCGCTGCCTGCCATAGCAGTGGAGCATCAATGAGTCCTGGGACTGGTTTCACACACTCAAGTACATATAGATGTTGTTGATCATCTGGAATCTTGGCGAACATCTCCGACAACTGCTTGAGGTGGCGCCATACGTTCGCTGGGGGAGCTATGTAGACCTCGCGCTTCTCTCGTGCATCTAGTCCAAGCTCGCGAGATCGTTCGGATAGTTCACTGAACCTCAAGCCCTGCATGAAGGCTGATGAAATGTCCCAGCTTTCTGTCACAAAGCCTGGCTCACATTGACTTATCGATACCATCATCCTTTGCGATACTCTTGCTGCCGTCGAAGAGTGTCTGTCCACAGCCCATTTCTGATTGTCTAAGAAACCTCGTCCACAGAGTCTGCAGCGCACGACCCATTTCTCCTTCCACATCCATCGTCTGACCCAAGTAGCGTCGATGAAGTTGGCGTTGTTGCACTCGGTCTTCAACTTGGGCCTGAAGCAGTCGTGCTTGACGTAGTTCTTGATCTCATTGTGGTCGGATTCTTCTATCTGGGGCCAGAGACTCTCGAACTCGGATTCCTGAATCAATTGCTCGGCTTGGGACGCATATGTCTCCACCATCTCGTGATCCATCAAGTCCAGGTAGAAACATCGCGAGGGACCGTGACTCTCCAAGCCCTTGAAGATACAGCAGGAATCTGTGGTAGTCCATGGAGACGTTGCAGCATGATGATGTGTAGTGATGTCCGGAGGGCTTGGATAGAGCTTATCAGGAAAGTGACTGATCTCATATAGCTTCACCAACTTCTCCGTATGTGTGATGACTGATCTATCTGATGTGCGGCCTGCATACCACGTGTACAGTGCGTCTGCGTCCTGCAACGGGATTGGTTCGTCCTCGTGACCGTTCGTCACCTCAACCTCAGGAACCTCCATCAACTCACCAAGCGCGTTGGCCAGGATGCCAGAGTCATTGACATTCATCGTGTTCTCCTCGCCATGGCTGCCTGTTTGAGCCGAGACTGCTTGTCCATCTTGAACTGGTTGAAATCCTCGATCATGATGCGGATCATCTCCAGGTGCTGGACCATCTTGAAGTGGTTCAGTAGTTGGTCGCGCTTGTTTCCGCTGATGTCCAAGGTCGATGATGCTGTCGTCCAAATCGGTCTCCTGTCGTGCTCTCGGGTCATGCCGAGTCCTGGTCGTGGTGTCGTCATTCTGTTCAGCGACTGGCACCAGTTGCCTTGATGTTGATGCGGTCCCGGAATCTCGTCGTCTCGGTGAGTGTGATCGTGATCGTGGAGCTGCTGATGCTGGGTGTCGTGCTCCTGCTTCTTCTGGAAGTTGTTGGGCGCTGCCTGCATGAATACTACGTTCAAGAGCTTCAACTTCCTCGTGTATCTCCATCAGCTTGCTCATCTCCCGTTCCAGATTCTCATCATCAATCAGCTGGCTAAGATCTTGCTCGAGTCCGTCATTGAACTCTGCCGGTGAAATCGATGCTGCTCCTGCTGATGGCTGAAACACTCCATCTCCGTCATCGTCGCGTCTCTGTGTCATCTGAGTCCGAGCTGCCGCTGCTGCTGCAGTGGTCTTCTGCTTTGCGATCGTCTGAATCACACCGCGTAGCTTTTCCAGGATAGGCGGAACCGCTTGTTCAGGTGCTGCCAGTTCCTGATGTTGCTCTGCGGGTGATGGAAATACTGGCTGCGCTGGTGTCTGAGTCAGTCGTGGTGCTTCTGCAGGTGTCACTGGCGATGCTGGTGTGATCGGAGAGGCAGGAGGCATCGTCTGATCATCCACCTCGATGGGCATTGTGTGCTGCAAGATGCTGGGTGGATCATACGGATCGTCGTCAAGAAACGGTATGTCGCTTAGATCAGGATGCTGGTAGGTGCCCGGGTTGTCGTCACCATACCGATGCTTTGATACCAACAATAGAAAATGGTACTTGTCCCAGTCGGCGCCTACGAACTTCACCATGTTGATCGGTTGACTCGGATCGATGTCGCTGCTGTAGTAGTCTTCTCGGTGTCGATCTCGCCAGGCCACGATCACTCCATGTGTGAATTCACTCAGACCCTTTAGCTGTCGTTGTCCTTGACCGTAGATGATGCCGTCCACGCTCGTCATCCGAAAGATGGTCATACCCACACTCTGTGCCAGCAACCATGTCGGAGGAGGTGTCTGCAGTAGTTCCGGTGGTGTCGGTTGCTCGTTGAAGATACCCATGCGATACACGATACCTGGTGGTGTGCCTTCAATGATCTCGAATAACTCCGTGAGCTTCATCGTGCTGCCGCTGCCGAGGTACACTTGATATTTGTCCCAGGAGGTGCCCAGGACGTAGAAGCTCATTCGTCGTGCTCGCATGTGCCTTGTCGGTATCTTGTATGGCTGATTCTGATGAATCACGATGGCCGCCGCCTTGTCCTTGTCAAGGCTGATGAACTCCGCTGGACCTCGCCAGCCATCTTGATCTTTCCTGGCTGGTGTACGCCAAATATCTATTTGATCATGAGGTTTGAGCGTCTCGATCCACTTGGCGTCCTGAGCTTGCTGACGTGTATTGTTGGCCTTGGCAATCCTTTCCTCGATGATGGCCTGCAGTATGTTAGACTTTGCCAAGAGCCTGAGGCGCAAATGCTGCTCGGTCGGGTCCGGCGTGAGATCCATCGCACTCTGAGTAGCCGTCAGGGTTCCTGCTTCCGGATCGTAGGCGTCCTTAGGCATGTATCCGAACAACCCTTGAGCTGGAACCGATCCGCCGTAATTCATGAAGAGATTTGCCACCATCGCTGATTCCTCCACTATGTCCTCGTCGCTGATGTCGGTCAGGCCTTGCTTGATCACGTCGCGCTTCGTCTTGAGAGCAGTCAGCTTCAAGGTCTGAATCGCTCGCTCTGCCAGGCCTGTGGTGGTGTGTCCGTCAGCTCCACCAAATATCAGCCGTAGATTGTATCTGTCTGCCACCAGCGCCACGTTGTCATTTGTCATACCGCCTTCTTGATCCATCACCAGGTTGTCCATCGGCCCGAAATACCGAATCCAGTGACCAAGCATTGCACGTAGAACGTCCTTGCCCTGCTTGGTAGCTAAATGGCATGCGATGCGGTACCTGATGCATTCGTCGATCATCATCAGCCAAGTCTTCTCGAATACGAAGAACAGATCTGCTTGGACGCGCTCATTGAAACGAACTGCGATGGTCATCTTGATACTCGGCTTGTTCATAGCTCGCTGTCGCTGCAAGCAGGTTTCGCAGTGCTCGGCCAGACCTTTGCATAGCTCTCGAATAGGTGCAGGTAGTCCAAGAGCTCGAATCATCCTCTCGATCTCAAAGTCTGGAGGGTGAAAGAACTTGTAGTGAAGGCCCATGAGCAGCTTGATGCGTTCTTCGTCCGAGGCAGCCTGTGTCACCTTCTGAGCTAGCTTGCCAAGGTCGAATGAAGGCTTGATGATCGTGACCTTTGATGCCGATGTCGTCGGTCGTGATGCCACTGGCATTGGAGGCGGTGGAATCGGATCTGCTGCTGGTGGTTCTGGTGCTGGTGCTGGTGCTTGCTCGTCTGCTGGTGCCGGTGCTGGAGGAGGTGCTGGCTCTCCAACCTGTGCTGCTGCTGCCTGAGGTGCTGCTGCAGCGGGAGCTGCTCCTGGTCCAGGGACCGGCTTGAATCTGCAACCGTCCTCTCGTGTGTGTGGTACCCCAGAACCTGCACCATGCTGACAGCGTTTGCATATCCAGTAAGCCTGTGTCCGGCAGGAGTGCATGTGCTTGACCATGTCCTTGACCAATGATCGGCACAACCCAACTGGATAAACTGCTGCCAAAGCCGTTCGCTTGCGACCCTTGTCGTCGGTGCCTTGCAGCTCCGCATGTGGTGTTGTGCATTTGCAGGATCTGGATGTGCTTCGCAGCCGCGTCGAACTTCGGAAGAAGGTCCTCTTGCGAATCGGCAACTTCAGATCCACACTCCAAGCTCCATGCGCGCACTGGTCAGTAATGTTGTCATGCATCTCGCGCATCAGGATGTCTGGGATCAGACGAAGATCAGACTGCTTCCAGATAGCTGATCGAGATGGGTTCTCCATGATAAGCTGACTTCCTCTGCGCTCCAGTGCGGGCGCATACGTCTGAGCTGTCCATGTCAATATCGGTCGTTCGTAGTCTCGCCTGCTTTCCAACTCAACAGGCTCCGCGTTGTTATTTGATTGAGACCAGGGTCGACAGTAGAACTCCATTAGTGAAAATAATGGCACAAAGGCTTCGTGTAGTTCAAGTAGCAGCTGCTGATGGTCTGGTCGATGTAGATCCCAGCCATAGCGATAGTCGATTGGTGGTAACGTTATCAGGTGATTCCGATAGGCTGCACAAGAGACTCCAGAGGTACCTGAAAAGACTTCCACCATCAGACTCGTCTTGTGAGCTACTGAACGCATATGCTGAATGAAATCTCGAACGTGTTCTGGTCGAATCATCGGTAACCGAGATGTCGTATAAAACTTCTCGTCCATGAACTCGTACTCTCGATCCATTCGATGACAATCTGCATGTTCGAAGTTACTTGGCCATTCATTTTGAGAGTATCTGTTGCTGCCGAACTGTCTCCAAACATCATAGAATTCTGTGGCGTCCTTGTTCTGATAAGATCCATATGTCTGTCTCGATGGCGGTGTCGTCGAAGGTGCTGCCAGCTTACTTATCTCACTCTGATTCTGCGCTTCGGGGCATTGTGGTTGACTGGCCGTGTGTAGCTGAACCTTGGGCTTCCGGCGATGATCAAAAGCTGAGAATAACTTAGATATCCTTTCCTCGATCAGGCTGACCATCTCCTCTACCACTTGCTCTGACTGAGGCTTGAACACGTCGATCGGTAGAAGATAGTGCCCAGAATCTGTCAGCAATACTCGAGCCATCGTAGAGACTTTATCGTCAGGTACGAACGCCAGGATGCCATCACCATTGCGATACATGTTCTCGAACAGGATGCACTTTTGCTTGATCATGGTGCTGTTGGGCAGGATGCCCGGGCACCTTGCGCCAGGACCGCCTATCATGTCCGCCTGGTAGGTGGTGCCCTTCGCCATGCCTTCGACCCAGATCGGTCCGAGAAATTCGCCACATGAGGGGTCGGCTTGACCGTTGATGCCCGTGAAGGTTGCCTGTGAAGACCGGATGTTGTAGGAGATGCCTTCAGGCTGATACAAGTCCATATTCCATTCCAACAACGTCTCCGTGCCAAGTAGACCTTCAGCTGCTCCTGGATCAACGATCAATCCATGTCGAGGCTTGCCTTTCACTGTATGCAGTATCGCGTATGGGGTCATCATTGCCGTTCTTACCTTCCAGGAATGAGCTGTGTCGCTGATCATCACATGCTGGCATCTGCGGACAACCAAGCAATTGAAGTGATTGATCTGCCTTTGCAAGCAATGTCTGCTGACAACCAGATATCTTGAATGATTGAATAGATTCGTTCATCGTGTCATCGTCGTCTGAGGAGCTCATCTGGTGATTCCTGTCAGTGCCACCTGTGATGCTCACCTGGTTCTTCATGACCACCAGGGCGTACTGCTTGGACAACTTCTGGGCCAGCGTCAAAACTGGAGCCTCGCCTGCCGATGATGATGCCGTCGTGTCACGAAGCACCGACCTCAGAGGCGTTCGGCTGACTCGATCATCCGGAAAAGGAGAGGCTGAACCCAGTATGGGTGGTCGAACCGGTCGCTGCCGTTCTGGTGTTGGTGCCTGCGTGTACCAGTCAGAGGGCTCGTCCGCGTCGATCTGATACGAGTCACCTTCTGGTACTGCACACTCGGAACCGGTGGCCATGTGATATCGCTCCACAGGCATGGTGCTTGCCGTCGAGGTAGTCGGAGTAGCAACATTGATCCAAGAGCCAGGCGGCCTCGTTGTCATATGTGGTGCCGCCGAGCTCGATCCTGCGGATGTCTGTGTTGCCGTTGCGTCTGAGGTAGAGAGACCGACAACGTTTGCATAGTGACGGCTGCGTCCACCTTTACCTTTGCCTTTCGTCGAGGTCGAGCTCTGCTGCGGCTGCTGCGGCTGTTGCTGTTGCTGTCGATCCTTGGCGGGGCAGTGAGCTCGATCATGCCATTTGCTTCCACATATATCACATCCGTCGTGTCGCTGACCTGCACCGCTCATACGATCGTTGCCGCTGCTGCTGTGACCTTTGCCTTTGCCACGTCCCTTGCCTTTCAAAGGAAAACGCCGTCTAAATCCGCCTCGTCCTCGACCTTTACCTTTGTTCTTGCCACGCTTGCCTTTGCCACATCCTTTGCCACCGTAGTAGGTGTCGTTGTCGTCTTGCTCTGCCTCGTAGTACTCCGTCATCTCACCGCTGTCATCATATTTGGCCCAGATGTCATCGTATTCTTGGAAGTACCATTCGCCATCTGCCGTAGCCGTCCAGCCGAAGTCCTGGTCATAGCCCCATTCGTATTGCTCGTCGTTGTAGGCCTCATACCAGGTCTCCTCCATGTCGTCTGGATCGGCTCCATTTCCTTGTTCACCGTACCAGGCCCACTCGTTGTGTTGACCAACCTGGCCCTGCTTGCCGAGCCTCATCATCAGGCCCTGCAATACTCGATATTGAGACAAATCACCTGCCACGTGCAGTTTCAAGTCATCGAGCCTCTTATCTGATAAACCACTATTCTTCAGCAAGAAATGACTGCGGCCTGTGTCATTCATCACCAAACCGCCTTCCTCGCATGCGTCTTCGAATGCCAGCTCAAACGATGAGATCCATGTCGGAATATCTTGATGATGTCCTCTACGGCACTCGAAGAATGAATCTAATACAATACCAACTCGGTCTTGATCATGTAATTCATATATTGCCTTCTGCTGATTCAGAAAGTGCTTGATGCCTGGTTGATCTTCTTGCTGATGGGGAGGATTGGCCAACTGTGCCGGCAGAGCGATAGCTTCATCTCCTCGATACTGAACTCCGTCTCGTACATGAGTGAATGACATGGCTGCGGTGAAGGGCGCCCCCTGAAGTCGTGAGACTATCAGCGGGCCGATCCGTTCATATTGATTCTCCTCGGTGATCCTCCACCACAGCTTCAGCTTCTGCATATATCGTCGGAACGTGTAACCTCTGATGTGCGGGCGCCAGCCCGGTGGAACGAACTTCGTGAACTCCTCGAGCTGAAGCGTGCCTTGATGTCTGTCGCCGCCTTGCTGCTGGTGCGCCATGTCGGCGCCACAAAAAACAAAGTACAAGTAGTAGAAAACAGTGCCGTAGATCAGGCGTGACCGCCTGTGCCTCCTCGATGTGCTGGTGGTACTTCGCGTGCCCGCGGTACTCGTTGCACTCTTGGAGGAAGTCGTCGTCGTGGTACCCCGCGTACACGCGGGACTTCGCGCACTGGTCGTCCAGCGCGCACTAGTACTTGCAGTAGTCGTCTCTGCCTGCGGAGGCGCGGGCACGCGCGGCGCTGGCCGCGCGGAGGGCCGGCCGACCGGAGGGTGGCCCGCGAAGCTTGATAGCTCCGCTACCAAAGCGGGCTTTTCTCGCCTTGAGCCACAGTATGTTTACGATTCCGTGGCTATAAAAAGTAGCAGCTAGGGCACTCTGCCCTATCCGGCGGTGGCGACGCAGGAAGCCTCAAGAGATGTCTGAAGTCGTACCAGGGGCCTACTATTCTCACTCCCTCCTCCTCCTCCTCCTCCTCCTCCTCCTCCTCCTCCTCCTCCGCCTCCTCCTCCTCCTCCCTGCCTCCTCCTCCCTGCTCCCTCCTCCTCCTCCTCCTCCTCCTCCTCCTCCTCCTCCTCCTCCTCCTCCTCCCTGCTCCCCGCCGCAGCGTCCTCTCGCCCAGCCTCTGCTCGGCGCTCGGGGCGGCGCCTCCGACACGTGCGACAGGCAGATGGCGCAGTGGTGGTCCGCCTGGGAGGCCAGCTCCCGGAGCAGCGCCTGGAGGTCGGCGACGCCGGGGCCGCCCTTGGCCGCCGCGAAGAAGCCCGACAGGTCGGGCGTTTCCTGCGGGGTCCTCTGACGCTCCGCCCTCCCTCTCTCCTCCTCCTCCCGTGCCTGGAGGGGGGGAGGAGGAAGGGGAGGACGAGGAAGGGGAGCGCAAGACGAGAGTGGCGGGGGCGAGGATGAGGAGGGAGGAAGACAGGGAGATGGAGAGAGAGAGATAGAGAGAGAGAGAGAGATCGCAGCGGTGCCAGGAACTCCCCTGCATCTCCAGCATTGCGCTGGGCCGTGATGCGATACACACAGGAGGGGGAGGGCGATGGGGATGGGGAGAGCGATAACCAAGGAGGGGAGGAGGAGGGATCAGCAGAAAGGGGAGTGCAGAGGGAGGGTGAGGGAGAGGTGGGAGGAGGGATGGAGAGGTAGGAGGAGGGAGGGAGAGGTGGGAGGAGGGAGGAGGGGGAGGAAGGGAAGCGATAGGACGAGGAGGAGGAGGAGGAGGAGGAGGAGGAAGGAGTAGGAGGAAGACGAGGAAGAGGAGGAGGAAGAGGAGGAGGAGGAGGAGGAGGAGGAAGAGGAGGAGGAGGACGGGAAGGTGAGGTGGGAACATGGCCGACCCTGGAACCGCAACATAGGAAAGCTGCTCACACAACCGTCACCTTTACTTCTGACGGCCCTCCACCAGCGGAGCCGTCGCCCATTGACAACCATTGTGCTTCCAGGAGGAATGGGACGCACAAAGACATACCAGTACTATGTGGCCTCCTCGGAGGCGCGCGTCCCACCCGAACATACAGTATAACGATCTTGCATTATAGAATTACCCGAGCGGTATGGCCAGAAGGCGCCCGCCACGGAGCTTATACTACAAGGTTTCTCCGCGCGCGTGTCGCCCCTGGGGGGGTGGTGGGGGGGGGGGGGCGACGCACACACACAGTATAAATATGTCGGGGTGACGCCGAAGTAACGCCGAATGAGGAAGGAAGGGGCTTTTCTGGCAACGCCCGCGAATAGATTCCCCGACCTCGACTTCAGGAGCGGCCCGAAAGCGGAGCCCCTCCTGAGCCCGAAAGAGGTCCCTGCTCCGGCGCCCTGGCTGCGCCTCCGCTGGCATGCCGCCAGCTCTAGCCGCACGCGAGATGCGCCGACCGCGAGGCCAAGGCGGAGAGACTGCCGGCTCAACTCACTCTGACCTGGGCGGCGCGCAAAAAGGGGTATAACGGGGGAGGGGGGATGCATCTTAGAAGGAGGCTGCTTCTCAGAAGGCGCCGGTCCTACATTTACAGACAAGGCCCGCGCCTTCTAAGAAGCAGGGGTGCTTCTGAGAAGCCTTCCCCCCTTCCCCCTACCCCCCTCTGCACGGGCGACGAAATTTACACATACCCATTGCTCCCTGGCCAGGCCCATCCCGAACCCAGCAGCGGTGCATACGCCACGCCCTCCTGGCTTGGCTAGGAAGGCGTGCACACAGCTCCTGGGCCCAGGAATGGCCGGGCCAGGGGGCAGTGGATATGTATAGATTCCGTCGCCCGGCATGCGGGCTCATTTCACTCTCACTTCTGCCGCCGGCGCTCCGCCAGCGCCGCAGCCGACTCACGTCCGAGGGGCCTCCCACCAGTCTCCGATTGAAGGCGAGGTGCGCCAGTGGCGAGGCCATTCGTGGAGCGCCCTGGACGGGGAGGGCGAATCTGGTGCGAAACAGCCATCGTGCTACCGAAAGAGCGTAAAATAAGGAAGGCAGGGGCTTTTCTGGCCACGGCGAACCTCGGTCACAAACAAGTCCCCCCAGTGAAGATTTAAGGAACGACCCGACCACCCGAGCTCCGAGCCCAAAGAGGTCCTTACTTCAGCGTCTTGACTATACCCCTCTGGGTCCTTCTGCAGCTCTGCGAGCAGCCCCGCGGGAAGCAGCGTTGGCGAGCAGCACAGCTGCCGCAGCCGCAGCAGCAGTACCAGCACCTCCGCCGAGCGGTGGCCCACCTCGTCCCGGCTCATGCCTCGCCGAGTTGCGAACGGAGGAGAGGTCGGGGATCTCCTCCTCCTCCTCCTCCTCCTCCTCCTCCCTCCTCCTCCCTCCTCTTCCCTCCTTCTCCCTCCTCCTCCCTCCTCCTCCCTCCTCCTCCCTCCTCCCTCCTGCCTCCTCCCTCCCCCCTCCTCCCTCCCACGGCGGACCGCGGGTCTTTGCCGCCGAGCACTTTGAATCGGTGCCGGCGCGTACCACCAACGCTCAGCGCCGGCCCCTTCAGGACGGCCTCTGCACCAGGCAACAACCATCCTTAAGGGGGGTGGGACGCGCCGGCCGTGGCCTATAGTTACCTGGCGCTACCTGGGAGCACGACGCCGAGCGGTGGCACCGGTGTAGTCGCACGCCCTGGGCCTTCCCGCCAGTGCGCCCTCCAGCGCGGCCCCCGTCAGTGCGCCAGGCGCCCCGCGCAGCGTTCCAGGGAAGGGCGCCCTCGCCAGCTGCTCCAGCGCTCCCAGCGCCCCCCAGCCCGCCGCGCCGCGCCCAGCCCCGTCGGCGTCGCCAGCAGCGCGGCCAGCCGCCGTGAGGGCGCACAGCCGTCGCCCGGCGCTGGCCTGCGCCCGGGCCAGTTCAGTTCGGCCAGCTGGCTCTCTGTCTCTCCCTGGTCAAGCTCCAGGAGCGCCGGCCTGGGCGGCGCCCCGCGGCCGCCCCCGCTGTGGGCCAGCAGAGCCGCTCAGGCGAGGCCCGCTGCCCGGCGGCGCTGCAGGGCGAGTTGAGCTTGCACCGCGCAGCTGACCACACTGTAGGCTCGGGCCAGCTCCTCGGGCTGCCGGTCGGCAAGAAGCGTGCGCACCTGCCTTCAGGAGCCACTGCCGCGTTCGTCCGAATAGGCGGCCCGGGGTCTCAACCACGAAGGGCGTGAGGCGGTCCCCCGGGTACGTGCTTCTGCCGTTCTGCCCGGCGGGCGGCCTCGCCGGCGCGGCGCGCCGCCGCTGGCGCCACGTCGTCGGCGGCGGGTGGCGGACCCACCTCCCTCCTCCCACCTCCCTCCTCCCTCCTCCCTCCTCGATCCTCCTCCCTCCTCCCTCCTCCCTCCTCCTCCTCCTCCTCCTCCTCCGCCTCCTCCTTCTCCTCCCTCCTCCTCCTCTTTCCTCCTCCTCCTCCTCCTCCTCCTCCTCCTCCTTCCTCCTTCCTTCCTCCCCCTCCTCCTCCTCCTCCTCCCTCCCTCCTCCTCCCTCATCCTTCTCCTGCCTGGGAGGGGGAAAGGCTGCCGCTGCTGCCGCCAGCCGGACGGCCCGAACTCTCCGAAAGCTTTGCGCGGCCGCGTGCGTGCGTCGCTCTTGGCTCCCAGCAGGCCCGCTCTCCCCAGGCCTGCTGAACCACTTGGCGGGTTTCGGAAACCCTGAATCAGAAAATTGTGCCTTCTCTTTGCGGGGTCCGCAGGCTTCTGCCAGCATGCCGCCGGCTTCCGCCAGCGGAGGCGCCCTTGTTTTACTTCCGCCACCTTCCGCCGCCTTCCGCCGAGACAGAGATGGCTCTTCCTTCGATCATCGAATGCTATGCCTTTTCTGGAACGCCTCCTTGGGCTGCGGGAAGGGTTTCGGAGGCCTCTGGGGGGCCTTTTGGGGCTCTCCTGGGGCCCTCTTGGGCTGTCCCGGGGGGTTTGCGGAGGCTTCTCTCTGAGTTGCTGGTGGCCGTGGGCGCAGACAGGACGCTCTCGGCGGCCACAGGGCGCGGCACGATGACGCCCGA
>CAUYUJ010019270.1:212930-227930 GCA_963575745.1 Prorocentrum cordatum
TCCACCGAAGGCCCCAGTGCTGCCGTCCGCATGCGTCCCGCACACCCATTTCGGCACACCCCTCACACGTTTCGTGGCCCCATAGGGAGCTCCACCGAAGGCCCCATGGCTGCCGTCCGCATGCGTCCCGCACACCCATTTCGGCACACCCCTCACACGTTTCGTGGCCCCACAGGGAGCTCCACCGAAGGCCCCAGTGCTGCCGTCCGCATGCGTCCCGCACACCCATTTCGGCACACCCCTCACACGTTTCGTGGCCCCATAGGGAGCTCCACCGAAGGCCCCATGGCTGCCGTCCGCATGCGTCCCGCACACCCATTTCGGCACACCCCTCACACGTTTCGTGGCCCCATCCACCGAAGGAGCTCCGTCCGCACCCCGCACAGGCACACCCCTCACACGTGCCCCACCGTCCGCATGCGTCCCGCACACCCATTTCGGCTGCTGCCGTCCGCATGCGTCCCGCACACCCATTTCGGCACACCCCTCACACGTTTCGTGGCCCCATAGGGAGCTCCACCGAAGGCCCCAGTGCTGCCGTCCGCATGCGTCCCGCACACCCATTTCGGCACACCCCTCACACGTTTCGTGGCCCCACAGGGAGCTCCACCGAAGGCTGCTGCCGTCCGCATGCGTCCCGCACACCAGGTGTGTGGCGTGCCGACATGGGCGTCGCGGCGCGCGGGCGCTGCCGTCGGGGTTCCCAGGGAAGCCCCCTGCAGAGGCGACGCTCAGAGTCACGAGTACCGAGAGTCACGCAGACCCAAACTGTTCACAGTCGTATACATACATTTACACTGGGCGTATCCATGCACGCATTCATGCGAATAGAATCAATCGCGCGCAGATTCATTCATAATCAGACTCGCTCGCGATCCGACTCGCACGCGCTCAAGCTTTCATATTCGGACCTATCGTCTTCGTTCGTGTTGTGTACACTGCCACGCATTTCGGCACACCCCTCATACGGCTCGTGGCCCCATAGGGAGCGCCACCGAAGAAGATATTCACAATTGCGGTAATCTCAACTGCATATGGTTGGGTCCTTCGCCAGGCTAATTTTTTTCTTCACCGAGGACGGGGGAGGGGGGGGGGCGACGACGGGGAGAGGAGTGAAAGGGGACCCAGAGAGAGTGCGGCAAGTTTGCGTCGTGTCGACCCCAACGATGGTTTCTGTCGCCTCGGGGATCGTTCAACCTTGAACGATCGGCCCTTTCCGAGACGTCCGATCCGTCAACATCAACCGATTCTGGGTCGCCGGCGGCGTTCAACCTTGAACGCCCGCGCTGGGGTCGCCGCCGGTCGACACGACACGAACCTACCGTGGGCGAGCGCAGCGGGCATCTCCCTCGATCTCTCCCGTCGCCTCCGACCTGCCTGGCGGCGAAGCCCCAGAGGCTGTCGTAGGCGCGCCGGTCGCCGCCCGGCAGCTCCACCAGCCGGACGCGCTCCGTCTTCGGCGGCAGCTCCAGCACGGGCCTCGCCCGTGTCTCCCTCCCTCCGACCCCTCCCTCTCCGACGAAGCCAGGGCTGGAACACATCGACGAGTTCTGAGCTCTGGATGTATCAGGTGCCGCGGCCGTTCCAGGGCGCTTTTTGAGAGCATGCCAGAGTGTTCAGGAACGATTTATCCCGGTCCTGGCCCTCCCCGACCTTCCGCCGCGGCTCCCAGTCTCCCCCCCCCCTCCCGCCACGGCCCCAGAAGCTCCCAAGCAGCGAACCTCCCAGGGCGCCTGGGAGGTATGTCGGCGAGCGGCCCGCCACCTGCGACGGAGTCGCTCGCGGCCCGAACTCGGAGGCCTCTCTGGGCCGTGTCGGGAGCACTCAGTGGCCACTTCGGGGCCGCCTTGGAGGTCTGCGGGGTCCATCTCGCGAGCCCGAGTGCCTCTGTGCAGCGCGAAGGCCCGCGGCCTGTGGCCTGGCACGCCCGAGGCCCCGCGTCGCAACAAAGGGCCGAGCTGGGCGGGTGACGCGCGTCCCCAGACCTCCAACATGCTGCCGCCCCCCCACTTTTAGCTTTCGGCTGGCAATTGAACTTGTCCTGCCCCTCATCATCATTCCTCTAATCCTATTTTCTCTCATCACCATCATCATCATCATCATCATCATCAGCAGCATCATCATCATCACCACCATCACCATCGTCATCATCATCGTCACCCAGCGCTCTACCAAAGCCAGAGATCGCTTTGTACTCGCAGGCCACGCAGCTGCACACGACGACGGACCGACTCATGCCGAGGATCGACCAGCAGCGGAATATTCAAAGGAGCAGGAAGGAGGACACCACCACCGACCAGGCGCGGAGGGAGAGGAAGGGAAGGGAGGGCGGGCGAGAGAAAACGCTACAAGGCAAATGCACATGGTAGCCCCTGCTAGGCTCACGTATCTGACGGCTCTCATCTTGTTTCTGGATTAAGCCTCGGAGAACGACCATCCAGCGTTCCACTCAAGCCAGAAATCGCTTTTGTGTTCGAAGGCCACGCAACTGCACACGACAACGGACCGGCTCGTGCCGAGGATCGGCTGGCAGCGGAGGAGGCAAGGGAGCAGAAAGGAGGACACCACCACCGACCAGAAACGGAGGGAGAGGAAGATATCCAACACCCAGGAAAGCTTCTGGCCCAAATGACGTCAAAACTGTTTAGAACATGATCAACTGCTGGAGGCGGGCCAAGTGAGGCCCTGAACGCAGTGCATAATAGCAGCGGCGACAATCGAGGCCATCCGACGCGAATTACTCTGAGCGACTTGGATCCAGGAGTTTGCCTGAGGCTGGGTCCTTGGCCGCGAGTACAATGTGATGCTTGTGCGAGTGGGTGCAGAAACCGCCACGAGCATTGCACAACTCGGGCCGCCTGATCTTGAAACCGTGAACCCAACCTTGGACCCGGGTCCGTCTCCTCCACCGCGTCCCGAATCCACAGACATCAAAAACGAGGCTCTGCGATGAGGGGGGAGAGGAGTCTGACGAGCGGAGGGGCAGACCAGAGGAAGGAGGAGGCAAGGTTCTCGAGGAAGGCGGGAATCCCCTGGCGCTCGCAATCCCGAGTCCCGAATGATTTTCAGGAAGGGAAGCAGCTGGCTGATAGCGGCGAGGGCGCGGCCGTCCAAGCCTGGAAGACCCCAGATCGCGTCGGGCGTTCGGAGCCTGCACCAGCTGCCGTCTGGAGGCCCGTGCCAGGCCTGAGACCAGCTGTTGCGTCACGCCCCCTACCGCGCGGCCAGGACTACACCCAAAGAGACCCAGTCGAGGAGGGCTCGCAGGATGAGGGGCGAGTCCAGATCAACCCATGCACGAGAAACGAAATCGGCGGCGTTCGCCCCGTACCCAAGATGTTTCACCCCTCGGCTGAGCCCATCGGTTCCGCCAAAGAACTCAGGAACATCTGCTTGCGATTATGAGAAGCAGCAGCCATGGCAACGGGCGCAGGCGGGCGATCACTTGGCGGTCATTCAGCAGCGCCTCGAGGCCAGCGCAAGCGGCGGCACGGCCGCGCGGGTGAACGCGGCACCGAGCTGTTCCGAGACGAGGTTGACGTGCCGCGCCACCAGCGGGGGGGCGCGGGCCAGCTCCGAGACCACGCGCGTCTGCTTGCCGTAGCGCTTCAGCGTGGCGTCTGGCGCACAGCGCCCGCGGCGCTTCCCCTCCATGGGCCTCGGGAGGCGGTGGGGGAGGTCGTGGTACGCTCCCCCGCGGCGAAGCCCATAGGCGAGCGCGAAGGTGCACTGCGGCATTGGCGCGGTGCTGCTCGAGGAGTGGGTGGGGATGTTCGTCGTCACATCGAACAGCACGTGCAGCCGTGGGCCCCCGGTGGCAGCCTGTCGCGAAAGCGTTGCGTATGTCGCAGGAGTTTGCCATGGGAGACAGATGCGCAGCCCTCAGTTTTCGCGTCAACAGCTTGGCTACCAACATCAAAGACTCACGTCGACGGGAGTAGATGCCCCCGCACGCAGGCGATGGCGGTGAATGTGGCGCCCCGTACTGGACGAGGCCGACGTGGAGATGCAGTCACCAACCACGATCAAAGCAATGTAGCAGTCGAACGCATGTGTGAATGCCTACGATGGCGTTGCCCGTCGTGCTTTTTCCCTTCTTGCCACTCGCGGCGGCGCGGCTGGTGAAGGCCCGGGCTGGGAGAGGCTCGCAGCGATGCGCGTGGGCCAGCTGGTTGATGAGGGCCCGGGCGATGAGATGGCAGCGGGACTGATCCAGCGTCAGTTTGCGCTTGCGAGGCTGATGTAAGCGCTTGGCGAGAGGACCCGCGCGAAAGTCGTCGGCGCCGGCGATCCCAAGTCGCGTCTGCTGATGGCCTGGCCTCGCAAGATTTTGCGGGCTCACGAGCATGGTCGTGATCTCGATAGGCCAAGCCCACGGCGGATTGTACCTGCGGCGTTTCTCTGTCCAAATGCGCCATTGCATGCGCTCGAGCCCCTCTGCGGCTGCTTCCAAGTCTGCTGTGTCAGGGGCACCCGTGATCTCGCCGACTGGCGTCGGGTCGCTAATGCGGCCCAACCTCCTCGCGGCGGCTGTCGGGTCGTCGAGAGAAGGAGGCCGGCGCGCGAAGGCGAGGCCGACGCGCCACCCGGAGTAGCAGCCTCGGAAAGGGCCGCCGCGCACTCCTGAACAGCCGGGCGCGTCGTGGGCAATGCAAAATGCGATCTTCGTCTCGGGCCCGTGCGGCGACCCGCTCGCGCATAAGTGGCGCGCGCAACTCGCAAGAGATCTCGGGGCATCTTGAACCAAACTCTCCTTCCACAAGTAATTCATCCATCTTTGATGAGCTCGTGGCTGTCGCTGTATGTCTCGTACCGCAGTAGAATTGAATGGCAGACGATGCGCGCGATCATGGGCTCGTTTTTTAGCAACTCTAATCGGTCAAATCGTGCCTGTCGGTGCCAATGGGGTCGGGTTCCTTCCAAGGAAAAATACTTGCTGCCGCAATCCCTGACAACGTGCGCGAGTAAGGCATTGTGTCGCGTCGGGAACTGATCCATCTTACTTACTCTGAAGGCCTCAGTATATTTTCGATCCTCTGCGCCACGCCGGCGATGAAAGACTCTCGGCTCTTGCCCGCCAGCAAACCTGCCGCAAGTAAGCCAAAGTCCCATCGAATCTTCTCAGAAATAAGTGATGAGCCACATCTGGAAATTTTGAGCTGCATAATCATCGGGGTTGCGTCGGCTGCATGGACAATACTTCGTATTCGGTAATGAAGCTTCCAAATGAATCTCACATCCTTCACACTTTCCATGGTGTTGGGTCCACTGAAATAGTCGACGCGTGAGCGGGAACGATTGGGCCCGTAGCATGTATAGCCTACGTCCGTGTGCGCGTTGATGGCTACAGGCTCGTTGGTGATTAGCTGGTCGTGGATGTTTCTGCTGAACTCGGTCTCGTCGCTGGCCTGAAATCGGCCCACAGATGTGTCCCCATGCAACTGTCGAGCGCGCCGCCCAAGCCCTTGATTAAGGTCAGTAAATCAAATAGATGTGACTCGATTCGGCGTCTCCTGCATCGTACTTAAGACCCACGCCCATAGTCGTCGACATCCTTGCTTCCTTGTATGATTGAGACCCGGGCCGCTGGGGCGTGGGGGGAAGCATGCAACAACCAATCGTACGCGTAATTGTCCTCGGTGAATCTCGATCGTTCCCGCTCGGCCGCGGAGGTTGGCCGATGGCGGATGCAGAATCGTGCCGGTGTCCATCGTGCGAAAATGTTACTTTGCTACTCCAGTGCTGCACCCCGCTGAACTGTTGGTGTGCGCGCCATTGCCCCGCCCAAAATGCCCCCAAATGTGATGAAACAAATTTTCCAGATGGTGCGGGGCATCGGTTACGCGTTGACGCATCTAGGCCCCCACGCAAAGTAGCAACTGGATGGAGCGGCTCGTGTTTGGTATGTGATCCAATCTGCCTCGGCCACCGACCAATGAGAAGGAATTCCAGCCCATGATGGTGATCGGCTTGACCGTGGTGCTACGCTGTCGGACGTGGGGGTCGTAGTTGCTGATGTCCTGGCCGCGCTGTCGTTCTGGAGGTGGAGGCTCACGTCTGGGATCCTGGACTTGGCCGTGTGGGAGCTGTGATGTATGTCCCTGATCCCGTGGTGCCGCAGAGTCTCGAAGAGCCCCTCGGAGAGCACGGACTGCTGGTTTATCGTCTGGGTGCGGCCCCATCATGCGCTGGCTGCTCGTCATTGCTACTGCCTGTGGATGCCATGTCCTCGCCGCTCTGTCAAACGCGCGGTGCACGCACGCCAGAGCATCGCCTCCACAACATGGCCATGCGCGGGGTGCCGTCGGAAGGCCCTCCGCCTCAGCACGGGGCGGGGGGGTGCTGGAAGGGAGGCTGCTGCATCTCCAATGGCATGAGCGCGCGGCGGCCTGTTACCATCATCATCATCATCATCATCATCATCATCATCATCATCATCATCATCATCATCATCATCACCACCGTCAACATCATCACCGCCATCATCATCATGAGCAACAACACAATCATCGCCATCGTCAACACCATCAACAACATCACCAGCATCATCAGTGACAGCATCATCCGGATCAGCATCATCATCCGCATCATCATTATCACCATCATCAGTATCATCCTCATCATCAGCATCAGCACCAACATAACCAGCATCAATATCAACATCATGTTTAGCATCACCATCACCATCCGCATCGCAATCATCAACATCAGTATCATCAGTAGCCCCATCATCGTCATCATCATCCTCATCACCATCATTATCACCACCGTCCTCATCACCACAATCTTCGTCATCACTATCATCATCATCCCCATCACCAGCATGCTCATCATCATAACCATCGCCATCACGATCATAATCGTCATCGCCATCATCATCACCAGCATCAACCTTACCATTATCAGCATCACCATCACCATCTCATCACCATCGTCATCATCATCAATGATCCTCATCCCCCGGATCATCAACGGTGGCCGCCGCAGGGGAATACTTACTTCCCCCGTATCGTTGGGGTCCCAATCCATAAGTAAGCCCGCGCAACAAACAATTGTTTCCCCATTATTGACAAGGTCGTATTACTCAGAGCGCGCCGACTCCTCACGCTCCTCACCTCCCTTCTCCTCTTCCCCCCTGAGACTCAGACTCACTCATACTCAGACTCACTCATACTCAGACCCACTCACACTCAGACTCGATCGTACTCGCTCAGACTCACTCGCATCACTTTCTCACTCAAACTCGCACGTAATCGTAACTACTCACACACACACACCGATTGTGAGGATGTCTCAGGCGAGGCGCTGGTTTCAGCACTCCTAAGGGGGGGGCACCAGGAGTCCAGGACCTTCCAGAATTCGCGCTCAGATTGTGGGGATGTCTCAAGCGGTTTGAGTTCGGAACAGAATCTGAGGATGTCTGAAGCGAGGCGCTGGCTTCAGCACTCCTAAAGTAGGAGGGCGCCAGGCGGCGGCGGCGGCGGCGATCACATAGCTGACAGACCGACGCGCAGGCCCACTTCCTGAAAAGAACAAATAAGAACCCTAAATGCAAACACCCTTTGGGGAATCAAAGAGTTGGGCTTCTATCGGCTCGCCGAAACAGCTGTGGTGCGCTCTCAAGGAAGTCTCGGGGCGTCTCCTGCGCTGTCCAGGGGCTGTCGTGGAGGGATCCCGAATCACTCTGGAGTCGTTTCGGAGCTTCGTACCTTCTCTGTGGTTCCTCCTGGAGCTCTTTTCAGGCTCCCTTTGGCCATCTTGGGTGGTTCCCGGCCCCTCCCTGGGCCCTCGTGGGCAGTCGTGGGGCCCTCTTGACGGCCTCTTGAAGCTCCCAGAGGCGGTCTTGGAAGCCTTGTGGACCGTCTTGGGCGGTCGGGCAGCAGAAAAAGCGCGAAGCTGAAAATCCATCAAAACCCTAAGGAGGATCATGGATGTTTCCTTCCTTCGGCGCTCTGGGGGAACTTTTTGTGGACCTCTTGGGCCTCCAGGGGGGCCCCTCGAGCGTCTGGATGTCATCTTGGGCCATCTTGGAGCACTTCTGGAGCGTCCTTGGGAGCCTCCTGCGCCGTCCGGTGGCCTCTGATCTGGCTCCCTTCGACCGTCTTGCGTGGCTCCCGGCCCGTCCCTGCGCCCTCGTGGGCAGTCGTGGGGCCCTCTTGGCAGCCTCTTGAAGCTCCCAGGAGCGGTCGCGGAAGCCTTTTTGAGCCGTCTTGGGCGGTCGGGTAGCAGAAAAAAAACGAGAATCTCAAAATCCGCTGACCCCGTCGGCGTGTGGAATGGGTTGTTCTTCTCGTCCGTGCCTCCTTCCCTTTCCCACCTTCTCCGTCTCCTTCTCGTTCGTCTCCTCCTCCTCCTCCTCCTCCTTCATCTCTTCCTCCTGCGTAAAGTAAATGGACTCGAAGGGCTTCCCCTTCCCTTTGTTCCCTTCCCCGGCCGGGGGGGGCAGGGTCCCGGGGAAAGCCCGGGGAGGTCCTGGGGGGGGTCCCGGGGGGGGGTCCTGGGGGGGTCCCGGGTCAGAATACCACCTCCCTCCTCCTCCTCCCTCCTCCTCCTCTCCTCCTCCTCCTGAGCGTCTTTTGCCACCTTCTCCATCTCCTTTTCGTTTGTCTCCCCTCCTCCTCTCCTCCTCCTCCTCCTCCTCTCCTCCTCCTCTCCTTCCTCCTCCTCCCCCTCCTCCTCCTCCTCCCTCCTCCTCCTCCTCCTCCTCCTCCTCCTCCTCCTCCTCCTCCTCCTCCTCCTCCTTCCTCCTCACACACTTCCTCCGCCTACCCTGTCACGTTGTCCTTTAGCTCCTTCCTGTGATCACACATCCCGTCGCCATCGACGGCCAAAACCTTCAGGGTCGGCGGCACCGGCCGTAAGGCCTTCAACATCTATGAAACCCCAAGGCATATCACAGTCACGTAGCGTGCCAATCGCGGGACACCTGGGCAAACACCTGGGCAATATGCACCGACGTTCAGCATGTCGTGCCGAAGCGTTCACTGAAACGCTGCTTCGCATAACTGAAAAGCTCCATGTCGACTGCATTCTGTTCCTGAATACGCTGTACGATTTCAGGTCCTACTACGTCGCGCCATTTTACATTGACCTGGTCTATCCTTGCAAGTTCGAGCACTGATGTCAAAGGCGCGTGTTTGAGCAAGGATGAAGCCTGTAGTGGCTTATTCTGCTTTCTCGAGTGCATGCTTGCAAGCTCCAATGTTTTAGCAACTGGCCATCCGAGACGCGTCGCAATTACTTCCATTGACGTTTCGAAGCAATCGGCAATGCCGAAAACTACAAGTTTGTCCAAATGTGCCCTTACTTGTTCAACCAAAACATCGTGATTCTTTGTCCAAAGGTACCTTTCCCCTGCGTGTCTATCCCCTGCGTGTATACCCGCCGTCGCCCCTACCCCTTCCCCAAGTCCGAGGATGTACATCGATTGACGATTGATCGACGGGTTGAATGGGTACCCGCTCAAGTAGACTTCCAAAGCATCATCAACATCAGGCTCCTCCTGAACGTATCGAAGCCAAGTGTTATTGTTGAAATTCCATTGGCTCTGACTAGCATGATTTTTCCCATCTTGTGTCCGCATGAAGAAAAACTCGCTCAGCGTTCGCTCAACTGGATCTCTGATCATTGTCATTGTGTTGGTATTGTGGTCCACGTGGTTCCAATCCAAATGATCGTGTCCCGCACACTTACCCTTGCAAAGTTCGGGCATTACATGTTCACCAAAACTGGTGCCACCTGTTTTTTGAATGCGTATGAACTGCAAGCCTTCGGGAAGCGGCGGTGCGTAAATCTCGCGATCTACCGTCTTTAACCCAAGTGTGAGTACACAGCCAAGTGCGGCGATGAGTCTCCAAATTGATGCGGAAGTCATGGTTCAATATGGACTTGGTTGGCCTGTGCCATCCCAAGGATTTGAATACCCTTGCTTGAGCCAAGTGGTTACGGACCTCATACTTCTCTCATCCCAAGAGATCACGTAATAGGGCCCACGAAGCCTTCAGGAATGCCGAGAAGACCCCGAAGAATGCACCTAAGAGGGCCCCCGGGAAGGCCCAATATGTGCATTGGAGGAGAAACGAGGCACTCGAGATGGCCTCCGAAACCGCCAACCCAGGCATCCTCCGATACGGCCGCACTTAGGGCAGAAGAACATCCATCAAGAGCACGAGGCCCTCCGCTGGCCAAACTGAAGAACACTCGAAGGTGCCCTCCCCCAAGATGCACAAGACCATCCAACAACCACGAAGAACATCAGGGCACCCTCCCCGAAACGATCTCGATCTTGCATACCTCGGTCAGGCCGCAAGGTGTGTTCCAATCCGCGGCCCCACGCCTCCCAAACCCCTTCCCCGCTTTTTCGTCCCAAGCCCACTCTTGATGGCCCCGGGGTCTGGGGCCCCGGTGGTCGAGATGACGGAGAAACGGTCGGAGAACAAAAACATGTCCTCTGAGATTTGGGAAAACGGACATCGTTTTTTTTTTTTTGTTTTCAGCGCTATTTTGGAGAAGAGGGAGGAAGAGGCGAGAGGGAGACAACGCGCACGCCCGCATGCAACCATCACGTGTAACGTGGCGGGAAGCGGACATCGTGCGGCCACAAGGAGCGCGTAAGGAAGGACGACGGGGCTTTTCTGCCCACGGCGGGCCTGGGCCACAAACAGGCCGAACGACACACATGTAAGGAACGGCCTGGAAGCCCGAGCCCCTCACTCGGATTGACAAACACACATTCTCTGAGATCTTTGCACATGGTTCGGGCGGATGGCAATGGAGGGTGACTTGAATGGGGGGTGAAGAGAAGGGCACCTTTACAGTCTGCCCGTGCAGAAAGGACGCGCCAAAAGGAGCGCAAGGGCCTCGGACGCCCATGTCGAAGCTTCTCGAGCGGGGCTCGGCCAACGAAAATGGCTGGGGATGGGCGGAGGAGGCAAGGATGCAAGGGGTACCCTTGGGAAGGCTGCCCGTCCTTGCTGTGCGGGCTGACTGGAGGACCCTGCTCTGCACTCCCCGTTGAGGCCCCCCCCCCGTTGCCAGGTGGCCAGCGTTGGCCGTCCTCTGGGCGCTGCGGCCCTCCACCTCTGGCCTCCCCGCGGTGGCGGCCAAGAGGGGCCGCAGGTCCTGCCCGTCGCGGGCCCTGGCTCTGCGGGGCACCGAGGCCCGCCGCTCCTGAACGCTGGAGAGAATTTTTCCCCCCCGTGCCCGCATGCGGTTCCCCCACCCAGGGCAGCGCTTCGTAGCCCCATAGGGAGCTCCACCGAAGGCCCCAGTGGGGGTGTTCGCATGCGTCTCCCCTACCCAGAGGTAGCGCCACCGAAAACGATATCCATATTTGCGGTATTCACAATATGGTTGGGTCCTTCGCCAGGCTAATTTCCCCCCCCCCCGTCCCCGGGGCCACGACCCCACCGTCGTCGCGCCACCACAGGGAGTGATGCATGTGGAACGAAGAGGCTCGTTCGGCCACAGCGAGCCTCGGCTGGGAGCGGGTTCCTCGGCCTGGATCTGAGGAGCGGCCCGAGAACCAGAGCCCCTCCTGAGCCTAGAGTGGTCCTTATGGTAGCGTCTTGACTGTAGAGATGCAAAGACTTCTTGCGACCAGCGTGGAGATGCATCATAAGCAGAACCATCGCGCGCGCGCGCCCCGCGCGCCCTCTCAAGTTCTACCTGTCTGCAGTCTGGCGCTAGTCGCGGCAGAGGTGCAGTGCCTGGATGGAGGGGAGTGTTGGATTTGGAAGCCAACGTGTTCGTCGACGAAGGCGCGAATAGGCGCCCGGGTTGTGGCGAGGGGCGTACAACTACACCATCTATATCGACGAGCCGATTCTGTCCCTCCTCCCACAGAGCCCCGAGACGGCCCCGCGGCCCGTGTTGGAGCTCTCTTGGGGGCAGGACAGGTCTTGGGGAAGCCATGGGGGCCACTGTGGATATCTTGGGGCCTCTTGGGGGACTCGTGGGGAAGCATTGGGGGCCTGGTTGGGGTCTTTTTCGCAGCATGTTGGGGGTCTTGGGAGCCGTCTTGAGGGGATGGTCCCGGAGCCCTTCTCCTGGGTCCCTCTTGGAGCAAGGCCTGTATGTCTTCCTGGAAGCCTCTTCTGCCGTCCTACGGCGGTCTCGGTCCGTCTAGGAGTACGTTCGGGGTCCTTCGGGGCCGTCATGGGGCAGTATTGGAAGACGAAGCACAGATAATGCTGAAGTCCTCAAAACTGTATGGAAAACGAATGGTTTGCGTCTCTTGCGGCCCCTTGGGTGTCGTCTTGGGCCTCTCTTGGGACGTCGAGGGGGCTTCTTGTGCCATCTCGAAGCAATCTTGGGCAATTGTTTTGCCCTCTTGGAGCATCTGAGATGGCACTGGAAGACCTGAGGGCTCCCAGAGCCGAGGGAAAGAGCCCAAGGGAGCTCCGGGGAGGCCCCAAGAGGGTAGGCGCCACATAGTATACTCTGGGTGCCCCTGGTGGTCTGCGGCCCCGGAAACTTGTGGCTCACTCTCTTTGGCCATCTGGGAGGTCCGCGAACGCGAGAACGCTAAAATCCGGCAACACATGCGAAGAAATGTGTGTCTCTTCACAATTTCGGGGGCCTCTTGGGGACTCTTGGTGGTCTCATGGGTGCTTCCCGTGGGCATCGTGGGGCCCTCCTGGGGACCTCTTGGGGGCCAGGGCCTTCTGCGGGCCTCTTGTGGGTCGCTTGCGGGCCTCAGTGGGGCCTTGGGGGCCTGATGGCGGTCTCGGGGGTTCCTCTTGGGGCGGGGGGGTCGATATGTCAGCTGGACTTCTCCAGCTTGGGCCATTCTTATGGGGTCCTCTGGGGTGGGCCCCTCTTGGGGTTTTCTTGGGCCGCCTTGGAGTGGTCCAGCGGGCCTCATGGGCCGCCTTGGTCGCTGTGGAGGCCCCAAAAGCGAACATGCAATAAATGCATATCGGAGCCCTCTTCGGGGGCTACGTGGAGCCCTCTTGGGGTGTCTGGGGTTTCTCAAACAAAAACATGTTTTAGACTACCGTTGCCTTGTTTTCATCTCTCTCTCTCTCTCTCTCTTTGTTTTTCTCTCTCTCTCTCTCTCTCTCTCTCTTTGCTCAAACAGGACCAATGCGCTGATGATGGACATGGCCAGCTTCCTGACTGAGGGACATGTGGGCTCCACCAAGCTAAACACCAGCAGCGAAGGATAATGAATAGAAAACGAAGCGAGGGAGGGAGGGAGGGAGGGAGGGAGGGAGGCTGAATGAAGCGAGATGCCTAATACGTCCGAGCGGCGGCTGGTACTGAACACGATCTGTACAAGCACAGCCTGACACGCACGAGGAGGGAAACCACAACAACTCCACAAGCCGCACTGGCAGAGCGGACAGGGCGGGCGGAAGCCGAGGCTCGACACGGCCACACTCCTCAGCCTGGTGGGGCGAGGTGAACTCTTTTGCAAAGGGGGAGAAGGAAGGCGGGGGAAGCAGAGGAGGGGCAGGAGGAAAGCAGGACACCAGAGCAAATTCTGGTTTTCCAGGCGGCGGTGTACAAGTAAAGCCTAAGCCCACGAATGACAGGATGAGGATGCAAATGAGCACGGAACCCACCGAATCCAGTGACAATCAAAGCTGGGAACGCGTTTGAGACGCCCGTTGCGCCGCCAGGGGCTCCTCGAGACCGTCTTAGGGGCCCTCGTGAGTAGCTTGGGTGGCAGTCCAGTCGCTCTGGGAGCCGATCTGGGGCGACCCAAGAGCGGGCTCGGACCCAACACCACCATTTGCGGTCAAGGTTCTGGCCTCGGACCCACTCGGCCTGGTCCCCGATTGTTTGTACAATATCGCTATGTATATACAAGTACATGCACACACCAGAACCATCGCACGCGTTTCGCGTGCGCTCAAATTCTAGACGCGGAATCTTCGCGCACGGCGTCAGCCTTGAGAGGGCGGAGCAACAGTCAACATCTTTTCATACGTTGAAACTGCAAGCGGATGTTCGACTTCTCTCGTCAGACATCCAACGTTGTGAATGGTCATGCTTGCCCTGGTCGGAGGTCCGCGCAGACCTCCGAACACGCACACGGCACGGCACGCGGGCACAGCTGACCCACTCTGGCCAAGGCCACAAAGTGCGGACCAGTGAAGGACTTTCCCAATGTGGAAAGAGGGAAGCCCCATTTTCCAGCAGACTCCTGCATAAGAGCAGCACGCCTTTTTGGAGCGGCTCTACCGCTGTAGCGGTCGGTCCTACTTTCTACGGGCGAACGCATGCTTCCACGCAGAGGCGTTGCGCGGCCCCATTGGGCAAGGACACCCCTGCGGCAGAAGACCTTAAAGAGCTTTACACTGTCACGATGGGGGGCCACGATGAGGAGCCACGCTGGGGGGATCGCGACAGGCATAGGAGTAGAGATATAGAGCTAGGGATATGGGGATAGGAATACAGGGATACAGATGGGGGAGGCAGAGATACAGGCAGTGGATAGGGATACGGATGAAACTCAGGATAGGGACGGCAATGGAAGGCCAGGGGAGGCCAAGGGAGGCCACGGAAGGCAACAGGAGGCCACGGGAGACCACGGGCGGCAACGGGAGACGACGGGAGACAATGGGAAACCAAGAGGAGCAACGTCGCCAATCGGATTGCGGCCCCGGCATCGCACCTACTACTCACTACTCCTCAGAAGACTCCTGGAACACCCTGCAGACAAGCTGCTTCGGGGAAACCTGTCATCCCAGCGGGGCAGACACCAAGCACGACACGGCCCGCGGGCACGGCACAGCGCATGCTGCGCTTAAGAAGACAGGCGGGCACCGCACGGCCCGCACGCGGCACGGCACGGCACGCGGGCTCGGCACGGTCACGGCACGGAGCAGCACGGTCACGGCACGCGGGCACGGCACGGCGCGTCACACACACACACACACACGCACGCACACACACAAAAACACACACACACAAACACACACACACACACACGCACACACACGCACACACACACACATGCACACACATGCACACACAAAAACACACAAAAAC